>JAQFZQ010002876.1:0-12328 GCA_034696005.1 Glomeris marginata | reverse complement strand
CTTCTCACTGTATTTAGGCATTTAAAAGTTAAACAAACGATGGAAGTTGAAGTCGACATTTTGAAATTGCGGTTTTTTAAAAACAGTTAGTCAAACTTGTTAAAAAATACAAAAATAAACAAAAATCATTTAGGGTCGGGGCGAAACAATACAGTCGGTCGGGTTACTGTAACCAAACTATATTTTTTGTTTGGCCTAATCATAACTTTATCAGGAATATCAGGTTAGTAGACACCCTGTTACACTGGCTTTTAAGCTCAAACACACTCAGTTCTTAATTATCAATATCAAACCCACTCAGTTCTTAATAATTATAAATCCCAAACAGTTCATGCAGTTCATACAAAGTTCCCAAACAGACAAAATAATGTTATGAATGCTGAATGTTGATAGAGATGAAAATTCAGAGCACAGTCAAGGAGTTTAAGATGAAGAAAAGGTATAGAGGACAAGAGAGAAAATGAGGAGCAGGCAAGCAGTTGATCCGCACGGTTGGTTTCCTTGCAGCGCGGTTTGTGCAGAGTGTGGACTTGGTCTACTTGGTCGACAGTCCCCCAACCCCCTCATCCTCCTACCCTACAGCGATTGTCTGAGAGCACGTGACTGCCGGCAACCAATCGAGCACGTGGTGCAAGCTTATAAAAGGCGGAAACGTCAATGAAACAAGCATTTAGAGCGAGAGAGGCAACCCAGCTCTTTGTGTAGTATTGATCCCAGTTTTAGGAGCACACACACCCCCCAACATCACATGGAAAAGGAACTCATGTTTCCACACTCTTATAAGTCGGATATAATTTGAACATCGACTTCTTCGGATTTCCCAACAAAAACCGAGATTCGTAGTCACCGAATGACGGTGAGAACAATTTTTATCTGTTTAAATATTTAAAAGCTACATATTTAACATTGAAGTTAAGTTTGGGAAATTCAAATGTCCAGATTCACATATTATATTAGCTATAGGGAAATGAATTAAAAGCAATGATTAATAAAATGAGGAAGTGGCTCAGTTGAAGAAATCTGTTATTTGTCCAGTATTTTTGAAAAAGCAAGAGCTTAGTCTCGTGTGACCCATGACAGGTGTGACAGGTGAACAATAGAATACAAGGGAAAAATAATCGATTAAGTTTTTGGAAAACAACATGCATTGATACTACATTGCATGTTGTTGACCAAGTAATTCAAGCAAGTTTCATGGTAGACAAATATTGAACTTTTTACAATGTTTATAAACTAGTTATACTATAGTAGTAGGTATCAGCATGTCATGTGATAAATAGGCCTATACAAATTTACGATTCCTGGAATTGATACATTGTTTTTAATTATTTAATTTATACTGCTATAAAAATACATGGTGTCCACAAAATAATGATGCAGTTTCCTGAGCTTAGTGTAAAATAATGCATAGAAAATATGCAATAACCTTCCCAAGTATTTATATACAAGTAATTATAAATGTTTTCCAATTTGCCATATTTGCAACATTTGTTTTATAACCGCAAGAAACCTTGCCACAATGTTATTCACTTCAAATTGTCTTGTCAAACATTATTTATTCGTGTTAATGTCAATATGAATGTGTTTAAAATTCATTGTAAATACTCTACATTATACAGCCACAAACTGGACATTATTTAATGACTGATGTTGCTACTGAACGGCTTTAGTAAAATTGCAATTAAAAGTACTAAGTCTAATCTGGAAAGTCATGCATGGCGAATGGGACACAAAAGACTGTTTGTAACATAGTAGTTCAGTCAGCCACGCTGATTAAGATCATAAATACTTCAATAGATACTATTTATTATGAAGATAGTGTGTTAAATATTTATGTTACAACCACATAAACAATTACTGGGCTCCTACATATCTAACACCATGACAAACATGAAAATGACCCAGGAAACAAGCATAGTACTGTATATTTCAAGAAAATAACAATGTAATTACATTTACTATACTGGCTAAATAAGCAGTAACTGAGCAATTACATTGTGAAAACGAAGTTACATACATATGTACATAGGGTATAGTACTTTTTTTTAAAAAAAAGTGCCTTTGCAAACCCCTCTAAATTACAAATTAGGTTTTGAAATTTACATTAGTTATGGAAATGTTAGCAAATTTAGCCTCCTATAATAACATCCTACTTTTTTATATAGCATATACTACAAACTGTACAATGAATTCACAATAATGTCAGGATACGAACCTTGAAAAACTTCACAAAGCATGTGCTGCCATCTACATCCTCCATAAGGATCAAAAATAAATGAATGCAAGTTAAGTTTAATTATGAATGCAAATATTCATTTGTTTAGAAATTAAACACAAGAATTGTTGCATGTTTATTTCCGGGTTTTGGTAGTTTTTTTGTGATGTTTATTAAACAGGTGTGAGAAGATGGGGGAGGGGCCCTCTGAAAATGGCCAAAAAATGTGTATGACATTATTCATGTATATAGTCAGTTCCCAATGGAGGTATTTTTTTTAATGGAGCATGCACTTTTGAAAGTTAATATTGTTAAAATAACAAAGTGTCCCGAATTGATTTCAGCTCATTGAATAATTAATCGTGAAATAATGAGAGTTTGCTGGAGAGCAAGTGTTGTATATTACATGGCAAGTGGGCGTATTTTCCACGTTATTAACTTTGAAGACAAGAAATTTTGCTGGCAAAGTTTATTGCGGGCGTTTTGTCACTTTTTGGAGGGCGCCATTTTCTCCCACGGCATTACTCAACATTTTGCAGCCTGTATCTAAAGTGGAGGAACAGGTGCTTGTCGAGCTGCGGGGCATTAATCACCATTTTTGATAGGTTCCTTCGGCACAATCTTTATACATTTGTGCACAAGGGCGTCCAGAAAAATACAACTTCTACTATTATAACTCTATATATACATTCATGCATAGAAGAGCGTGCGTAGGAAGAATTTATATAGATTTCACACGAGCCAACAACCTCTTCAAGATACATACATATCAAATTAAAATCCCTTGTATGCGACCAAAGAGAAAAGCGTGTGACAAATTTTAAATAGCAATTGCCGACATCTCATTATGAATTCCTGATTAAATTCGTCTCAAATCGCAGATCCAGTTATTCAAGCCGTTTGCTTGCAACACAACCTTTTCTCAACAAACAAAAAAGTTGCTGTCATAAGAAAAAAAAATCTCCCCAAACGTTTTGGTGAGAAAAGCAAGTAAAAGAGGGAAAATTGAGCAGTAAGTTATATCAAAACAAGTTTCAAAAAATCCACTAGACAATAATGGCCAAACTCTGCACAAAATTCACTAGAAAAACCCTTAATTGGTTTAATTGCATGAAGAAAACTTCAGGAATTACTAGATTTGGGTATAGTGACTGTATCTGTACGATATATTAGTTTAATTTCCTAGGAACTTATTAATATAGGCATATTTGGTTATGATAATAAAGTTGTAAACAAGTTCCCTCCCATTTGCAGACTAATATAATTAGGGTGTATTTTCCCCACCATATTCTAGCTACATGGAGACATTTTTCTTTCATGTTTCAAGGTTGAAAGTCATAAAAGCAGTCATAGATTGCTGTTTTCAGTTCTGTATAAGAGACTTTGTGGCCACAGTGAACATTGTAGTAATTGCATGGCTGGATAACATTTTGGGAAAAATTACATTTCAACGCATAAATTCGAGGTTTTAGTAAATTGCCTGCATACTTAAATGGCAAACCTAATGTATTCAAGCAATTTGTGTATACCAATTTTGTGTAGGGCTATACCACCAGTGGAAAATGTAAATTTCGCTCAAAATGAGGTATAAAATATTATAAGATTATTTTATTTCTCGGTATGCATTCAGCATTGATTTTTGCTTTGCTAATGGCCATGTTTCATTATCATTCTTTGAATGCATGTGACATGAATGATGTTATCCTATTGACTGTTGAAGGTTTGCGTGCAAGAAGCACATGCCCAACAGCGAAATTCAAATTAGTGCTGCCACCTACCGAGGAATTAATTCAATTCTGGAACACCATTTCTTTTCTTTTCTTTTTTTTTTTAAACCAAAAATCCTATTATTATTCTATGTCTAATAATTTCATATTTTACTCATGCAAAATCTTATGTCTTCCATCAGGGTTCTTCCAAAAATTGGATAAACCTCCAAGTACACATTGAAGGTACTGACACAACGTTCAGAAGCCATCATCATCATCAATGAAGGGCACAACTAGGACGTTGGGTGCTGCTGGAGGAAACGCCCACAAACCACCACCACCATTACCACCATCACCATCAACACAATCAAAACAGAAGACAAAATGTGGCAACTCATATTCTTCCGACCGATCAAAGACTCGGCAATATGATGTCATCGAGCCATCATGCCACCTGACACATCAAAACAATTGTGACTAAAATGTTAGAACAGATGATTTCCACCAATTGTCATTAAATCAGCTGATGGAGCGTGGAGTGACTCTGAGGAGAGCTTTTGTGCTCACTGTGTTAATGTGTGGAACAGCGTGCTACGTTGTTTTCATTTATGAAACTCATTTGTGTGGTCCTGGAACTGGTGGTGCTCGTGGTTGTGATGTTAGTAGAAGAGGGCAGCAGCAGTCGTTTGCACTGAAGCTGGAGAAAAAAGTTGGGACAGCGCGAGGAGGCACTTCAACTTTTCTTATATCCGGTTTTGGGAAAAAAGAGAGGAGCAAGAGCAAGAAATTGAGAAGAAAATTGCCGGACCGCGTGGCCGAATGGCTAGCAAATGAAGTGTTTTTTGATTATAGTAATGATGATAATAATAACAAGGCGGTCGATGATATCGCTCAAGGTGCTCCTCCACCACTCAAAACTTCAAAACCTCTCGGAGCTCGCCATTGGAGGACCAAGTTGAGAAATGAAATTCGACAAATGGCGCCGGTTAAGGTAATTTACTTCCAAAAACCTCATTTCGCATGCAGATTAATAACATAGGTATATTATCACACGGGTACTTGGAAATATATAGGCACATCCACTGAATTAATTTTTTTCGAAAACTTCCTTATTCATCACAATTTACACTAAAACACCTTGAATTTAATCTATGCTTATACAGGGTGAACCTATAAAGTATGGATGCATTGCAAATATCATGTGAACAAAGTGTGGAAATTTAATAGGTCATTGTTATTCTAACTGTTCAAGCAAGGAGTTGGTACAAGATAGAGCACAATTTCGAATTAGGCACTACTGGAAGAGCAAATCCGATTTAGTTAATAAAAATTATTTCCAGAAAGTTTGGTTCATTTATAAATTAATCATAGAGGAATTTCTGAAATGCGGGTCTCCAAGATGGCTGCTGTGCTCTGCAGTGAAGTGACACCTCGTTTACTAAGGGTTAGCACCTGGGACACATTGCTACTACTGTACATGCATGTTTATTTTCATAACCTTAGCTTAGCGAACGTGGTGTTGCTTCACCACAATGTACAGCACTTATCGCATCAAACATGTTTCTACGGTTTATAAATTCACCAAATTTTCTGGAAATAATTTTTATTACCTAAATCGAATGCGCTCTTCCAGATCCTATTTCGAAATTGTGCTCTATCTTGAATGGTTGAAAAGTTAGACAACAAATGACCTTGAAGGAAAGGTCACACAAGAATTTAGAAAGCACCATTCGATCAGGCATCTATTATTCCCTATTCAATGACCACATCACCATGGCCCCACCTATCTTTGTTCAGATGATATTTGTATACAAATATGCATTCAGATTTTAGATTCACCTTGTATATTTCAGAACTCGAGCTCTAGTTCACTTTAAAATAAATTCACAATTTCAAAGTATTATTGAATGTGTAAAGAAAATGAAGTTTATAATAATTAATGGCATTTCAAATCTAGCACAAATTGAAAGATGAACTGGCATGGTATTAATTGACCAGAGTGGTTATTTTGAATTGACAGCTGGAAGATTTGGAGGATGGAAGTGGTGGAGGTTTGCAGACGCCATTGGGACACTCATTATATTCGAGTATTTCGTACGACGAGACAGAATCAGAAGATCTGGTTGGGGAAGAAGACAAGAAGGATGAACGTCTGTTAAATGGGACAGGACAGTCGTTGAAAATTCGACGTCTACCTCAGGCACTTATTGTCGGCGTGAAAAAAGGGGGAACAAGAGCCCTGCTGGAGTTCCTTAGGCTTCATCCAGACGTAAGGGCAGTCGGTCCAGAAACACATTTCTTTGACCGCCATTACGACAAGGGCCTCAACTGGTACAGGTAGGCATCATCTTTCATTTTCAAATATGTCCTTCAATGAAAACGTTGCAAAAAATACACAACTTCTCATGTTTCTGAAGGACACGTGTCCACTAAGACTCGTCTAAAACAAGGTGTAAAATGAAACTTGTGTATTGATTTACTTGTCTACACGAGTTACTTGACACTATATATACTATTCCTTTGCAATTTGTGATGACATGCCTTGAATTTTCTATATACCCTTTGAAGTTTAGCGACTCTTATGTTGATATCAAAATTCTTAGCAATATGTTAAGTATGTTGCTTGAACGAATTGCTTGCATATGGCCCTCAATTTGCAATTGAAGCTGACACCACTAAAAGGAGCATCACTACAAACAAAGCAATACATCAATTGTTGGAAAGACACTTGGGAACAAGTGATGAAAAAAAGACCCTTGATGTTAAGACACAAAGCAAAGTTGTAAATGAAGCAATTACCCACCATAATAGATTTTACTTTTGGAGTTAAGCAATATACACAAATCTAATTAACTATAACTGTGTAAAATGCATACCTATTGATATTTTGTAACTATACATGTACATTTAAATGAATTATGGATAACCTACTAACTTAATTACCCCCATCAATAAATATTATAATTACTATTCACATGTAAGTGCTAATAATTTGTCTATTAATTTTCACAGAGTTTATGTTGCAATACTTGCTTTTTATTTATTTTTCTTTGTTTATAGTTTAAGTCTCAGATTATACCTTATACAAAACCTTGTCAGTTCAGTATCAAGTTAACTAGTATCTTGGTGGAAGTTGGTAGTATGCATTCGCAAAACACCTTCATGTTATGATATCAATTGCATAAAGACATTCTAAAAGATTAGATATCTTATTTAGTTGGGAGAGAGTTTTAACTAAATGGATTCTTGAAGAAAAAAAACAACAAACTTTTTATCACATTCCCTTCTGGCAACTGAGAAGTTTCCAAAATCACACAACGATTTCGTGATCCATCTTATCAGTATTACTGCCATTGTTGCAATATCAAGGAAGGAACGTCAGTGGCATTCGGAATTTTGCACAATACACCACCATGCACCAGCTATGTGACAATTTCTATTGGTGCTCGATCTTCGTTATATACGTTTGTGAAGGTGAAATTCCAGCTGGAAAAGTAGTCCGGAAAACGTTTCCCCCATTTTCAATGTGCTTCGCCTTTTCAGACTTTTCAGAAGGTGTGTGTGAGAAGAGAGTGAAAGTGAAAAGGCGAAAAAAGTTTGAACGTTAATCGACGCTGTATCTGAAGTGTACAATTCCCCAGAAGGGAAGCATTGGTGTTACACACACTATACTGCAATGACTAAAAGTGTAAATGACATCAAACACGGTCATGAAGTAGCAGCATACAAACATAGGTCTTTTGTGTGCTGGTTTATCTGCTTGAACGATTTCCGTGAGGTTGGAGTGAAAAGGAAAAGGGGGTCTTGTCTCCCTCTATATATCCAAGTCAGGGGGTAAAACGACCCAAAAATTCAATACCTCTACACCCTACAGTACTATTTATTACGTGACATGTGTCTGAAAAGAATTGAGAATGTACCTCTGAAAATCACTATTTTTACATTATAAAATTCAATCTACTAATGAATCCATTCAAAATATTATTTCTTCTTTCTTCGGCAAAAATCAGTTTTTCATTCTAAGTACCCATATAATTTTTAATGACTACGGATAGTTTGAACATTTTGGGAAAATTCCAGTTTTATTTTATCAATTAACCAGTTTATGAAATGACAGTCTTGTGCAGTCTTTTCTTTCAAATATAATTCGGAGTAAGATTTTGGTAATTTCAAGCAAAATTGATCTTGACAAAATCGATATCCTGTCAAATTTGATATAAATTGAGCATAAACAATGCAAATTAAGAAACTGTATATTGCAGATAACTGATGCATATATTAATCGATAGGACATTTAGATTGAAATTGAGCCATGGATACCGGATTACAATGAATGCATATATGGAGGAACATTATTTCTTCAAGATGGCTTATTTTTTTGTATGTAGAAAGTTAGCAATAAATCAAAAAATGAAATATACTATATGTAAACCTCTACCTCCATATATGCAGAAAATTGACTTTTATGAATAGTATTTATTAAAACAGTTACCAAAATAAGAGAGATATCTGGAAATGAGCAATTTTTGCTGTTGAATAGAGCTAAGACATACAGCTTATACATACATGTGTACATTTCAAATTATTAATAACTATGAAAATTATTATTTAAAAAATTAAAGGCGTTGCTTATTGATTTGCCCTCACATAATGATCATCAACGAGCATTAATTAAGTCTATATAATAGTTTGGCAAGTTTGATTTAACTCATGGTCTAATTAACTTAATTTATTAAAATAAATTGATTCCATAGTAAAAAATAAAACATGCAAAAATAGTACATATTTTAGCATGCCAAAAGTTATATACGAGGCTCATTTCAAAAATAAGGGCCGATTGAGTAGAAATCAAAAACCAATTATTAATGGAAAAATATGTCTCGGTTGTTTCAAACATATACAACACCACTTTATTTTACAGTGCAGTCAGTATAATTTTTCAAGCCCCTTGGACACCGTAAAAAATGTTTATAAACAATATCTTCAAAAATGCACATTATATCTCTTCCATGTCTATAGTATATACGAAGGTGCTGCTAAATTTATCAGCAACTTCCCCTCCTTATACAATCCTGTGAGACGTGTGAGGAAAAGAAAGGAAAAGCTGGGTTTCTCAGTGTGACCATTCACAGAATGACTGATTGTTGGTCACCGAGGAGATGTCGCATACACAGCATACTGACTTGATTGTGGAAGCTGGACCAACCTTGCTTGGAACATATTTTTTCCCCTCTGACTCTCAACAAAAAAGAGAATAGGACCCAACCATACATAACCCCAACCACCGAATGCAACGCATGGTTGGTCAGTTTAGACTTCAGACGGATAAAGAGGGAGAGAAGGCCATTCAACTTGCTGCCATTGCTCCTATATCCTACGTTTTGTATGGAAAAATTACTTGATTTATTCCTAACTTTTAAATTCAGACCGTTTATATGTAGGCAGGCTCAATGTAAAACCAACAATGGGTTTCAAGTTTTTTCATTAACATATCGAGCATATAGATCTCGCTTTTCTAGTTGCTCATCCAGCACATATTTAGCCGTTCACTGACATGAATACAGATTTATGAGTTTTAGACCCTAGTTCATTTTATCATGAGTCTGTATAGCTGAAATTTTGATATTATATATAGTGCAGTTGTTTTTTTCTTCAAATTGGAACTTGCTTTCTTTACTTTGATACACTCCACAAATAGCATGTTTTGTAATAGTACTGGTTTTCGAGCAAATATCTTCCATTCAACTTTTATGTATCACAAGTAATAACATTGATGAATATATTTTTTTTTTTGTGGAAATTCGCTGAGAATTCTTAAGTGAATAAATTCCAAATGGGTTATATTCTTCACAAAAATAGTAAAAGTTATTATTATAATACATTACTCACAAATTGAAATCTGAGTGTTTTGACCTTAATATATTTTATACTGTATCTAACTTTTATTATTATGAGGCTTCCTTCCTTGTGGTCAAACTTCAACTTGTTATAACTTAAAAATAACACAATTTTGTATGTGACTTTGCTCATTTTGCAGCATATAATTTTAACCTATATATTGCACATGAAATGGTCTATAATTTAATTGGAGTAGGCCTACATTAATTTTTTGGATCATGGACTTTCTTTATTGACACACTATTTATATAATGTTGATTTCAGATATATGCATTCAATATTGTGATCGATTCTTTAGATTCTTAAAGGGCCTTTCAGTGTATATTAGCATGCTTAACCATATTTAAGTTGTAAAAATTATCACGGATCGAGATTTTCAAATAACCTTATAGATTTTATTGCACTCACATTAATCTTCATTTTTAACTTTTTGTATTTGTTATCCTGTGCAGCTGTTTTTTTTATTTTAAAAAATGTCCTGATAACATCTGTGTGTAACATCTATAGTACATGTCGCAAGCACAATGTAAACCAATAATAGTCAACTTGAATTCACTTTTGGGGATTTTAAGAGAGGGATCCAATTGTTATCTTTGACTCGCAGTGTACATGACTGGCAAACGGAAGAAAAGAGGCGTGAAACTCATCCATCCCTTGGGCAATGGAACTCCTCATTTTCTACAGCAAAAGCCATAATAGCTTTTCAAGATGAAACACAGGGAACATCCTTCCTGCCTTCCTTCCTTTCCATATAGTAGTAGTACACATAAATATATTTTGGGCATGAGGGGGGTTTGGTGGAAGGGGACTTTTCTTGCGAATCGGTCTCGCTTCGTTGTTTTATTCGCATTTCACGGTCTGGCACATGCAAACTGTCATGGCCGCCATTGGCCACGTGGCCGAGTGACACGTGCTCGGACTTAACTGACCCTTCCCACAAGCTTGTCACATCTAGTACAAGTCGGTCCACACGACCCCCACAGAAAAGATTATCCCCATAATAAGGCTGGTGTGTGGACCATCCAATTACATCATCCAGTTGAAAGCTGATCGATTTTGGACAAAGTTTCTCCACCGATAAACCTGAATTGTCACCACGCAACAACCATACTGCCAAGCTTCTTTCTTGCTTCGGATCAGAAGTTTAATAAAGTGAAAATCTATTGCATGGCATGGCTGCATTGCATATTCCACTTACCCCTCCCCCTCATTGGCCTCTCTTCCCATAATGCTCCCTAACAAACCATTCAAATTCAAAAAAATCTCTTATAATTGCTTATTATTCATTTCACTAATTATTAAGTGTTTCATAATGTTTAACAGGACCAAGTCATTAAAAAATAGTCTGACAACTTGAGGCAGGTCAATAGGCAGTGTATATGTAAGCTACAAGCAGTTAGTGTATTATATTATATGTAGTATAAGATAAGATAATTCACATATTTAACCCCAACTTCAGCAACATCTCTTGGTCCTGAAATTTTTATATTCTACATGCATGCTCAAAGGTTTTATTGCATTGGACAATAAATTGTGTTGTTGATCTGCAGCGCCACCATTTGGCACAGATTGGTATTCAGGACCCCCTTAAAATATACTGAAATAAAATCTAAGACCAGGGTCTAATCCCAGTCGCGTGCAACCTGAAGTATGTATACCATCTACAATATGAAATGAATTGTTGCCTGTATACATACTTAGGTTTAACATGAACAGATTTACGGACGTTGGGGATTACTGGTAGAAGTACCCTTCTGACACTCAAACCCTACAAGACAGCTAAACTTATATCCAGACATTTATATATAGGTATAGTGTACGAACGCGGACAATATACTATAACAAAGAAAGCTGAGCACACCTGCGATTTTTCTTCATACCCAGTGTGAACGAGAATAATAGTATAAGCCCAACCTCTGAAACCAGCCGTAAACATGAGCAAATGTGAACATTTAAGACCCTTTTCAATGTGTTTGGCCTCGTGCTGTGCATGGTGGTATATCTATCCTCAGACCGTACAAACCAGCCATAACAGGAAGTTTCACCTTTCCTATATTCATATTGTACCCCATATTGCTATAGTATATTTATGGGAAAATTTCAAGTGGAAAATAACATTTTGTTGCAAATTATAACCATTTCAGTTACATATTTTTAAATTTGTTTAGTCATTTCTCGAAACACAATAATATAGCTGCATAATTAACATATTTTTATAGGAAAACCTATAGTTAATGCAAAGTTTCTATATATTAATATAGTTATTGGTTGGCTCAGTGTGTTCTAATATACACTATAAATTCTTTTCAAAATTATAGCAAATTAACATATCAATAAAGCCCATATAATGTTTAAATG
Organism: Glomeris marginata; assembly: GCA_034696005.1. NCBI lineage: Eukaryota > Metazoa > Arthropoda > Diplopoda > Glomerida > Glomeridae > Glomeris > Glomeris marginata. The sequence goes on along the minus strand of JAQFZQ010002876.1, from coordinate 148 downwards.
TCTATATATAAATGAAATATATGTACGAGGCACGTCCATAAAGTAAGAGTACTCAATTTATTACAAATCGTAAAACCAATGTATTTTTAAAAAATTTACACACTCTTTTACATATATCAAACACTATTTTTCAGCACAATTGTCATCC
>JAQFZQ010002875.1:0-12337 GCA_034696005.1 Glomeris marginata | reverse complement strand
TACAGTCCAACACACTACCCACTATGCTAACTCGCCGATGGACCGGTTCTAGCGTCAAACCACCCTCTACAATCTAATATAACAGCAGCTCCGAACGCTTCTTTCATGTCCGTGAATTTAATTGTACTAAAATATTTCCCTTTCGTATAAAATGAATTTCAATTGCAAAAATCATGACCAAGCCAAAAAAAACTTCATGAATTTCATGACCATTTTCAATAATCATGACTTTATCAGGAATATCAGGCTAGTATAGACACCCTGATATCCCAAAAAGAAAAGTTTGCTTTTCCTGCACAATTATTTGAGGGCTTTAAATTTCTGCAGACGACTGCAGACATTTTCTTCTTGGAATGCTTGTGTTTTATGTAATACTTTATTGTAAGACAAAAAATGCTATAAACGTATCTCCAAGAAAAAACTTGCACTGTCCGTTAATTGTGATTCAGCATAAGCAAATATGAAACTGTCTAATTGGTTATATAATTATAAATTGCATACATAACTTTCAATTATAATATGGATTTTAAATCTGTCAATTCTTCCCCCAGAGAAAGTTTCTCCAAAAATCTAAGCTAAACTTTGAATAAAAGTTATGTGAAAATTTAGTTAAGACTTTTTGCAATAAAATGAAACATAGAATGTTGCCCGCTGCGCCATTTCCAAAAACTCAACTGTGCCTTATAAATAATCAAAACCTATGCTATAATCCACCACCATTCCACCATTCATTGCATTCATCTTATTCTACCTCATCCTGCAAAATATGTTGCCAAATCATGAGGTGTGGGCCTTGTTTCAACTTTCAACAGAGTATTTCTAACACTGCAACAAATTTATTTTTAAACAAACTTTATTTATGGAAGAGCTAGCCCATTTATCAACTAAATCTACGTCAAAAAGGGGGCAAAAACCGTGTCACACTGAAATCTGAAAATGAGAAGACAAACGTGCAATGTGGAGAAAATAACAAGATGTCAGAGTTGTACAGCGCAATAGAGGAAGAGAGATGGCGCCACTGTAGCGTTTCCAGCTCGATATATATGGTGTCCTGTAATAAGGTGGGAAATGGAGAGTGGTGCATGACGGGAAAGGGACAAGAGGAAAATGCGACGCCATTAATCATCGGGGTTCATCGTTTTGTATGCGGATTAAGAAGCAGATCCCCATGTGCAGCAGAAAAACCGGAAACGAAAAATCGTACTCATTACATTACGTATGCATCACACCCCACTGCAACACCATACGTCACAGTCACGTGACTTTCCTTGCCTTAACTGACCCCAGTATGTAAAAAACGCATTCTTTAGTGCCATTATAATAAATAATCACATTCACGACATTATTTCCAAAAGATATGTACCAAAGGGTTAAGCAAACGTTTTTGCAACGATCATTAGTATGTATGTTTGAGATTCATGCATGCAGAACATAAGGATTTAAACCAAGATGGCGGCCAAAAATGAGATAGCCTACACAACGTGAAAGATAGTTACATAACTACATTAATCCCTTAAAAACTTATGAATAAGTGAAATAAACCATTAAATTACAAACAAATTTAGGAACACAGAAATCAATAAGCGCGTAAAAAGTACATGTAATCTGTCATGTTGACTGCAAGGAGGCTGCTTCAACACTGATTTATTCAGGTGCAAGGCACTCTGGGTAACAATACATCGATCAGTAGTATCGATACAATCGATACATAATGCAGCATATCAATAAGATATTACATAATCATTTGCTGGAGTAACTCCTACAATAATATTCTGCACAACTGTATGTAATTTTTAGTCCAGGACATGTTTCTTTAGCACAATTTATGTCACTAGTCACGTGACTTGATCATAGTGAACAAATAACCCGCACGTCATACTTGATGAAGCAGAAACGAGCGAATTTAAGACAGAGGGACTTAAAAACAAAGATGGCGTCTTTCGAACGCACCATCTGTCGCTTTTGTCTTCTTGTTTCGTTTTCACACCGGCAATGTAAATTTTTTCTGGGGGAAAGGAGGAGGGGTGGGGGATGAGAGACACGAAAAGCAAGCAACTATGACGACGATGATGATGATGACGATGAGATGAGAAAAGATGTCGCCCCTATCGTCTCCATTTAGCTTCACATCCCACTCCCACATTTCCATGATAAACGCCTTCTGTTGCGCAATAGTAGGGGTTAATAGTTTGGGTGCTGGAAGATGATGGAGCAGAAAAAAAAGGATAAAGAAAAACCCTCAACCAAAAATGGCAACCACATGGCGACAATACAAAAATGATGGATGACATCAGTAACCGAAACCAGATGCAGTGTATCGATAATAAAAAGATCCGCCCCTTCTTTTTTTATCATTAATCCGCAATATTAAACGTCATTGCCACTTTGCTTCAATTGCTCTGATTTAAATGGAATCGTTCGCTGAAGCATTCCTCTTCCCTGCCAAATGTTATCATTACATTCACACGACATGCAGTATACTACTTCACGTTTCAAATAAGTAGCAAAACACTGAAAATCATTGTAAACAGACCGATGTAATCACACAGCAGTGCATCACGTTTCAAAAATTATTAAATTAATAATAAATGCATAAAAAGTTATGAAACAGAAAATAATTTGCTGGAATAAACGTGAATAACTACCTATACTTCTTATACAGTACAATTACTTTATTAACCAAGAACTATCATACCATAGTGTCTATATACTGTCACGGAATATTTGCATGGAAATGCTGGAAAGGTCATTAAATTTTAAAAGTTATCATGAAAAATATTGGGTATTTTTTGTATTTCTAAAATCTCAGAAATATTTTGTTAAATTTCATCTGCGATGAATTATAATATATATTAAGACTTGGAAGGTAATGTAAAATGCTAATGAAAATCCTGGAGAAGTCATTTAATTTACATTTTCAATGTGGTATAGACACTGTGTGATGTTGAAATTTCCATTAAATAATTTTAATTGTGCATAAGTTTAATTTGTAGTCTATATATTAGTCTTCAATGATCAAGTCTAGAAAAATGTTTGTCCATGTAATTTAGTGCTGAATAAAATCACTGAAGAATTTACATTTCACGTTCATTTTCATTGGCTATAATAAAAATATATTTGGAGAGAAATAATGTATGCGTATATTATAAGAGTTGCTTTAATAGAATGTGTGATTTTTAACACCGAGCTGTAGTGAATATAATCTGGTGGCAATTTGAAAGGTGAATTTAAAAGCGATTAAGCTGGCAGTTGCGCATGCGCAATCGAGATGGTGGCTGCGTGGCTACTGCAAACGGGAGAATGGTGTGTAAGGTGTGGGAATAAAGGGTATAGTGGGGTAGTAGCAGGATGACAAAAGCAGAAGAGCATCGGCAGACACGTATATACTGGATGGTAATTTGGTAGTTGAAGAGCGAGAGAGAAATCTGCGATTGGTTGTTGCCCGCAATGCAAATACCGACCGCATTTTCTCGTTTATATTATAATGAGCATCAAGATGGCCGCCTTTCTCCTCTTACTCCACCTCCACCAGCAACACCCCCCCCCCATCCATAGGGTAGTGTAGTAGTAGTACCCCAACCTCATTACTACTTCACCTTCGTACAACGCAGATTAAAATCTCCAAAAGATCAGAGCGGCCAAAAAAGCCATCAGAAAGCGCATTATTAAAGTCATCACATCAAACTTGAAGAATTCCAATAAGTCAAAATCAGAGTTGTAGAACAATGAAGATGCTTATTGTTTTCCCAGCATATATTGAACCACTTCAACATACCTTAACTTCAGGGATCATTGTTTATCCAATAAATGAGGAACCCGTAAAACATATAGTACATTATAGTGCTCATATTGAATCAGAAAATGCATATTAAATATATAATTTTTGATTTTATTCTAGGATTGTGAATTAAATGCAATGTTAATAATAATTATAAAGTAAACAAAGTATATAATCGCTTGCACATGATTGTTCTGTTTAAATGTCACTCTTGTAAAAGAATTTGTGGAAGCATAAATTACTCAAGTTATGCTAATGAGAATTTCATTTGTTGAAACTTAATTAAAGCTATAATCGACCAGGATAATAAGTCACTGTTGCATAATTTATTATGTACTACTTCTAATCTGTGTAACTATACCTGAAATGTCATAAAATTAAAGTTCCTTTTGCATAAATTTTCCTGGTCATTTCTCTCCAGTAGTAACTTCTTTTAAACTACTTAGCACCAGTTTGTAATAAAAATTGGTTGACTATTTGTAAGACTGCAACAATTTGTAATTATTTATAAATCAATAGATAATTGTTTCTTGAAGTATGTAATAAAAACTTCTGTAATTTCTTTCAATTCAGTTGCAAAATTGATTTGAAATTGAAGTCACATAATGGTTGGAGAATCCGAATTGCATAACTTGACATCAGTAAACAAAGATGTGAAGGTGGAGAAAGGGTGTGCAAAAAGATACACCAGTAATTACATGGGTCATGGAAAGACAGTGTGGCCCTTGGGGCACCACTGGGAGGCATATATGGGCCTATACTTGTACTCGGTTGCCCACCCATACAGACAACACAGCCGATTGGACGACTGACTTCGATTAATCAAGCTGGCCAGTTTCATGCAACACACATGAGTTGGTGGAACCTCCCCCAGAGGGCAACTTTGTGCCACTAGATGCGTCAAATTGCCTCTGGAACCCAGACTACCATTTTTTTCTTCATCCCACACCCTGTTATTTCCCTTCATTTTTTATATTAAAAAAATTATGACTATATTGTTCACAATATTATCTTGAACATCAGCAAAAGCGATTGACACGTGAGTAACTTTTATTATATCACTTAGTTACTTCTGTAATCTAGAAACTATAAATATCAATGTAAAATTTAACATATTCGGTTAGGATTACTGACGTAATGAAAAGGTAAATAAATTACATTGCAATTTGAATGACTATTTAAATGACTATTTGAATGTAAAAGCGAAATAAGCACAAGTTCAGTTCACTCACGCGTTCAGTCCATTTGTTTCAGCTTCTTGTCAGTTTATCGATTTTACGTTCAAGTATAGTTTCACAGGTCTCAGACACCATACATAAATGCATAAAGAGTGGATTGGAATCGCATGTAACTTGTTTACAAAGTGTCAAGAAGGTTTTGGAAATATTGTGTAATATAAAACAACAGATTTGCAACATTGCTATGATGGGTGGGTGTATAGGTATAAACAAATTATGTAACTATAACATATCAACCTGTTTGTCAAATACATGACTAGTAAATAGATGACACTGTTATTTTCAATTAACAACACAATAATTAACTATATTAGCGTTTGGAGTGCGATATTGGCTTGATGAGCACGAGGACTGTCAGTTTTCGGTCAGTTTTCGGCCAGTTTTAATGGTATTTCGCAGAGATTTCTCATGTTGATTTAAGTGAAGGGATTTTTGTGAGCTGGCAACTGTAGGAAAAGCGGCTTATACAATCACTAATTGCGTTAACCTCGCCAAATGTTAAAGCTATTTGCGAACCTGGGTCACTTAATGAGGAAAGGAAGTTAGAAAAGTTTAGTTTGACGGCTGTTAGTCATTGCTTGACTGTTGTCGGCTGGGCACACAAATTTCTCTCTTTTATCTTCAGTTCTGTTTTTGCAAGCTGTGGGATAATTTTTCGTCAAGTCCGCTCCAGTGTCGACTCGAGAAGGGTGTCGAGATTAAAATCCCATTTCCGGTTTGGCACCAAAGTGCACAAACCGAACGCAACAGCAACTGAATCGAGTTACAAAGAATAATAAAAACGCAATCTCTCTCTCAAAGCCGAAACCAGAATTACCTTCCAGATACCAATCTACATTGAATGTGTGTGAAAAACAACACACAACTCGGATAAGCATCTCCATGTAATAAGCCTACAACTGGGCTGATATAACAGTAGATAAAGTAATTAGCAGCGACAATGTTACACCCACATTAAAAAACACGGTTAAAATGTATATATAGTCAATCGAAAGAAACAAACTTGAAATGGGGAATTTGTGTGCTTAATAAAAAACAGTTGAGATCCAATTTGAAGCCATGTCGTTACTCACACAACAAATGGCCCCTTCTTTCCATTTTCGTTCAATCTTGGTCCTTTAAACTTCACATTATTCACGTACTACCTAACTTACACCATGTTAAATTGCCTCCTATACAGGTTATTCCCCTATTCCATGTACCTATACCAAATTTATCACTTGTATAGAAATCTAACAATTTATTGAATTTCAAAAATTATCTGCATTTCCTAATTGAACTTTAAAACTTTCATTCCCCTAATATTCTGAAATTTATTAAGAGGAAGTTATTTTCAGAATAAATATCCTTATAGACTGAAAATGTAAGAATTTGTTGTGTTACATTGGGTTACAATTCTGCATGCATGTTATTTACAAAAGTTCATGACATAAATGCTTAAATTTAATTTCCCAGCTCATAGTTTTATATTTATCTTTCCCTGGAAGTTTTAAAATGTAAAACTGGCCAAATGGCATTTCCATGCTACATCAGCGAACAGCTTTGCTTTAATGACACGCACTATAAAAGTATTGCAGACTCATATCCTGTTTTACATTCATAAGCAAATCATAATACTATACTACATGCTGGCCCTTCAAGCAAAATAAAGCAAAATTCAGAGCACAGTCAACAATGAACCATACTCTTCCTATTCAAAAATGGATTACACGTACAAAATGCAACATTGCATATGAATAAAATGAATAAAACATTGTTCCATATGGAAACGAGGCACTTTTTTCTGAATATACATTACTCAACATGATTGGCTGAATCATAGAAAAGTTTCAAATCTCTTATGACATCATAATACTACTGCGAGGATTGTAACCTAACTAATTAAACTAATAATAACCCAAATAAGTATTTTATGTTCATTTCCTGATCGCCATCGCAGTTCTAAAAGAAATTCAGTGTCTGCATTTCACAGACTGAAAGAGGAGACTTGAGAAACAATACTGTGTAATTTGGTTTTGAAACTGTAACTGCTGCTGGTATTTATTGCTCAATTGATGTTCAAATCAAATACGATCAGGAAGTGAGGGCAACGACAAGAAACTGTCGCATTTTCTTCTCATCCCCATTTTTGTTAGCCCTGATTCGTGTTCCCAGTGGAAATAAGCGCCACCCTCAAAAAACGCGCCATCTTTGTGCATCCTCATCCCACCTCATCCAATTGCTCGTTCCCAGAAGTCTTTTCGGCTCGATTTTCCCTTCTTTGCACCGGTGATGACAAAAGAGAGCAAATACTGGGGCTGGCCAACCCTAACCCTCTTTCTCCATGTGACAAGGCCGAAAATCGAAGAGGAAACCGAGCTAGCCAATCACGGCTCTCCTACCAAAGTCATGTGATTCTCCTTTGCCCCCATGGGGGAACTGGCAAAAAATTTCACTGTCTACACGTACGTAGGAATGGAGCAGAGGACATAGCCACAAATTTCGTTCACGTTTTTAAAACTACTATATAAGCACAATGTCAACACATGCATGGTTTGTGCCATTTGGTGCACCTTTATATATAGTAAACCTACATTTTGTGACCAAAATACAGAACACATGATTATGTGGTACCTATACCAAATGTTTATGCGTTCACAGACTTATATTCTGATAATTTCTGCGATATTTTTTAAACTAGTACTGTGTTAAATATAAAGGGATTTAAAATATATAAGTATTATAGCTATTCAATTCCAAATTATTCGACCTACGATTTACAGTGTCAATTAATTCTTCCTAGATTTATAACTGGAAGATAACATTTTATATTGCAATACAAACTATCCATCCTCACAAGTATCTGAGCACCACACTAATATTTACAGATCAACAAATTCACCAGAATCAACAAATAGTCAAATTGAAATGATAAATTTGATGGCAAAACATACGGAAATGACAACCTCAATTTTGTTGCATGCATGAACTTAAAATTATTACTAGCCGTAATGGAAAACATACGGTTTGGATCTGATAATGCAATAAATAACAAAGATAAAGGAGATGATCGCCATAACCGAACGCGATATTAAAAAGCGGCATCACAATGATATAATAATTAATGATAATGTGACATGTTTATAATACTAATGAAAGAGATGATAAATATTACGGGAGACAATCTATCCACATTCACCCACCTCCTAAAAAACCGGTGGATAAAAATATAAGATGTGTGTAGCATGGAGCTGTGTAATAAATGGGGAAATTGGAGGCATGCAGTGCACGGAAGCCTTCCTCTCATCCAGGGGTCGCTTTTGAAGTCGGTTGCGCTACGCATGCGCAATGACGCGCATTTTCATCTCACCGAATCGATACTCGCAAGAAATGTAAATCGGATTGTAGGGATCAAACATTTTTTTCTTGCCCCTATACCTACACACTTCATTGGCGACATTACGCGGCAAAAGTAATTTCCTTTAAATACATAGGTAAAAACGTCGAAAGGATAAATAAATGAAAGAGACTGTGGGAGATGGAAAAAACGCAAAACAGCAAGATAATTGCGTTGTTAGATGGAGGAAAACAATAGGATTGTGTGACACCTTGCGCTGACGATGTCAAAGAAGTGGAAACAAGGCGGTCGAGTGAAGTAAAGAAGTCGGTCACGTGACAAGTGCGCCAGCTTGTCTGCATTTGCGTGTCGTTGCTGATTCGAGTGGAAAAAGCAACGGAATGAAAGAGAGAACAAGAGAAAAAAAAACGAAAAATCGTATCAAAACCGCTTTGGCACCAGTTTGCAAATCCCAATTACTCTTCGAGTTAATTGATCCGAATTTTGATCAAAACTTTTCCCCATTTCCGTATCTTCTAAACAGATAACATGAGATTTCACCCAACTGAAATTTACACTTGCTCTCACTGGTGAACAGATAAGCATTTTTCCACCTCATTGATTTTTACGAAAATTGGGGTAATTTTTGAGGTTTCTGAGTTATTATCTATACTAAAGTTTTCTATCAAATCTCCTGACTTAAATACCTCGTCAAACTTTAATAACTTTTGTTGCAATACTTGCTTTCTTCATGGGTTTTCTTAATTTAGGTTAAATTTCAGGGCAACTTACAAAACCCGTGTTAATTCATCTTTAAGTCGAATTGATTACATACAAAAGTTAAGTGTAAATATAATTCATTGTTAATTACTTTGCATTTGAAAAGCAGGTGAAATTCTGCAGACCTGAATTTTATAATTTCATTAGTGTATTTCAGAGATAAATCAACAAATGCATACAAAATTATGAAAATTAGTATACATAAATGTCATTTCTAACTTTCACATTAAAAACACATGTTCCTCCAACGATTAATAACAGAAAGCAGTTGGTAATTATTTCAATTAAATAATTTGATGGCAAATTCGATAATTTAATCTACCAGAACGAAATATTGTATAATCACAATTACTCCAGCAAGATTGATAGTCACATTAGTCAGAAAGGATAATGTGGAAGTAAATTGTAGAGTAAATATACGAGTGACCTAGATGAAAAATATCCTCAGACAAAATTGATTGTATAGCCAGTGTGGCCGTAATAACTTAACTAGACCGTGCAATAACTGTTTTTTAAACAGAAATTTCGGACAATACGAGAATTGGAGACATCAAAAATAGCAAATACATAGAATAATGAAAATGGGAGAATGGAAAAAAGGGGTACAAAGGGGAAAAAAGAGGGAAGGAAGGGAAGAGAATAACGTTGCATTAGTGTGTATATGTTGTGAGTCTTTGTTGAATTTCACTTGAGCGGAGAAATAAAGTTGCGTGACGAGAGAAAAATCCGAGAGAAATGGGAGAGAAATGGAAGAAAGGCAACTTTGAGCTGCAACATGGCAAATGCCATAAATACAATGCTGCCTTATCCGAATTCCGTATAATCCTCAAATAACTGAATAATTAATCAAACGAGCCAAGGGAATGAGAAGCAGGGTCCAAACGTGAAACAACAAAACGAAATGAAATAATGAACAGTTGTAATGAAAGAGGGGGGAAAGTCTGTAATGCAATTTCAGAAGAACTGCGCAAGTCGAGGCCAAACATTAATTATTACAATGCACATACATAGTACACGATCACAAATTATGCACGAGTTTAAAATATCCACTAAACCACTGACGAATTTCACTTCCCACAAATTTCCCCCTAGTATATTTTCATCATAGGTTTCATAAAGACACACAATCCCATATTGTGATGTTTTCTCAACCGTAACATGAATAATAAATTAATAGCATGCAAAATAAGTTTGTTAGTATCAAAGGATTGTACTATACTATTTTTCAGACTAAGAGCATACCAGATGCCCCGCCCACTCCCCATAGATTTACTGAACAGTTACTTCAAGTTGTTACTTAGGTACAACAACATATGTAACACATGCAAAATATAAATATATCATTCACAATAATGCACCAAATGGTCTCTAATTTCGTGATAATTAAGTGTGATTTTTGCATTTCTATATCTGTGATGTTAAACCTTGTCAGTTCGCCTTTAAGATCAGAGGTCGTGTTAATATTGACCATTTCATAGAAAATAATTGTGTGATATGTATATTACAAAATCCCCATTTCAGGAAGTATAGAAGAGATTATTAACACCTGATTTTATTTCCTTTCTAAAGATTCCCAAATCGATTGTACTGTGTAAAAAATTTCCACCTTAGACAGGTGAAAAGGTGGAAAACAAACTTAATTAAACCTGAGGTACCAGGAATTTCCTTCCTATTCATGCTTCACAGGTCTCACAACATGGAGAGGTTTTTTAAAACATGGATTACATTGTCACTGTATACCATAAGATTTCAAACTATTTGCCAATGATAGGTTTCCATTATAATACAGGTTTCACTGCATAAAGCCTAAAAAATGCTCATTTCAAACAACTACTAATATGTAAAATTGGTGAAGTGAAGACACAAAAGGTGTGCAAGGAATAGGAAGGAGTTGGAAGGAATAGGAAGTGAGAGGGCAGAGAGTGAAGAGAAATGGAAAAGCGTCAATCGATTGATTGTGTGATCGATCGTTTGCAGTGGCAAATGCGATCCGATTGGCCGCACGTGGAATTTGATGACAATCTGTCGACGGAAGGAGAGCAGCAAAGCAGAAAGCGAATTGCAATTTCCAGCCGACCATGGAAAGCTATGCGAATAATGTCAACAGCACCAGCAACAAAAAAGAACCCATTCACTTTGCATGCAACACTTTATACAACATTTCTCAAGGTTCATCTTTGCATATGTAACTACCAAACATTAACTGCTGACTTTAGTGATCAGTGCAGCGTGCAAAGCAAATTCAAACCGGACCTTTTCAATCTGGCAACACAATCAACATCAGTCACAGCAACAATGCTTCAGCATTCTCATTTCAAATGCATTTCAAATTGTACATACATAATTTAAAAAGTTGACAACATCAGGGCCGGACAAGCCACAGTTATGAATTGCTGCAGATCTGTAGCATCTACACTTGCAGCTGAAATATTGCAATAGAATAGCAATAGTAGATTTGTCGCAACATTGAATATATATTCATCACGCCACCATACTCATTAGATGCCAATAAAAGTCCCAGTGAACATGGTCATGGGGGACACTTGCAATTTGGGGGGTAAAGTTATTGCAATTGCACGCAGTTTTCTCCCCACGCCTCCTATGGTGAGCATTGGGGGAAAATTGGAGAGGGGGGAAAGAAACGCTTTTACATCAATTTATCCCAATTTATGTATGCAAATGTTGAAAATGAAGCATGAGGTGAATAGGTTGATGGGTCAAAGAAAAAGATCGGTCAGGCGGTCAAGGAATGAGTCATGGTTCGGATCATGGACATCTCATCATTGGGTGGTGTCAAAGCGAACGATGGACGAGAAATAAAGCGACTCTGCGAGACACAATCCTCTTCATCCTTAGATTACCTAACCCACGATGGCTGACAGCCAATAAAAAATTATTGCCCAACGGTGTGTTTTCATGTGCCTGTATTGTTCTTGCTTCTAATGAAAATCACCAAATTTCATACTGTTGAAAATACTACATCGTGGGAATTGAAAGTGGTCCACTACATCTTCCATTACATGTCCACTACAAAAGCATAGTGGTTCCATTATTTCATGTTGATTAATTTATTCCCATCTCATAACAGTAGTATAGTGCTATCACTAATACATTGACGACATGTTTCGGCCTAACATAGAAGCCATCATCAGGTCATTGACACAAGTCATTCAGAAGAGGCATACGTGGGTACATAAGGTTCGAGCATTACACCTAAAATGGGTA
>JAQFZQ010002874.1:0-12343 GCA_034696005.1 Glomeris marginata | reverse complement strand
CGCCTCTGCAGTTTCAGCCAATGGCAGAGCTTATCAATGGCGCTCCAGTGTACGTATCTCACAATATACTACTCCATGCACTCCACAGATATCAAACTAAATAATTCATATGTGTGGCAATATTGCTTCAAATGGCCTCAAATTTTCAGACAATGTTCCTAAATTATTGGCAATCAAATGCTACCTTTTCAGCGTATGTTGCAAAACCTTGCCAGTTTACCTTTAAACATTAATTAAGATGAAGCAATTCATGTGGTTCGTACAAGTTTAGTAGGACTGTTAAGAACTTTGTAAGCACTGAAGAGTGTAAAATATCACCCTTTCGAGGGTGCAGCGTGAACATCACATTTTTTTTGGAGGAACATAATGAGGTATTTTTAATAGGAGGAGCATAATGAGGGTTTTTAATGGAAGTAGCATAATGAGGGCTTGCAGAGCATTTTTATGCAGATGCTGTGTGGGAGTAGCATAATTGAGCAAACCTGTAATGCACTGGTTTTCCAAATAATCGACGTTCCTTTGCGATGGCTGGAAGTAAGTGGGTCTACTCCTTCTGTCATTGCGGCTCAGGGTGCAAATGTTGTCATCAAAATCATATTCGATTGATCGGCAAGTGAACTGTGTTTCATTCAAACAAGATCTGCGACAATCGCTCTTAGTGATGTTGGTCACCACTTTGTCATCGTGTCCGGCCAATTCCATTCCGATTACCCTGTCAAATGCCCACTTCTTGCCACACTTGCTATGACCTGTGAAATATGAAGGCACAATTTCAGCAACAAATCAAAATAAAATTATCAAGCAAAATGCATTAATATTACATCAAGACATTTTGTTTTCTCATCTACAGTCAGCCCTCACTATACAAGTCTTAGGAAAGTTTTACTGTATTTTTAGAGCACACTGTAGATTAAACAGAATTTTTACTGTATTGGTCTTTGTACGTACCTTGAATGCAGATTTTCTCGAAGAAGGTGCCCCGATGTTGTCGAAAAGTTCGTTTCTGTCCCGGCTCAACTGCTGGAAGTAGCCTACAAGTGCCCCTTGTGTGGTCAACGTAGTAACCTCCACAGTTAGTTGTTGCCATACATAAGAAGTTACACTCGTATCCCCAAGGACCGTTTTCTTTTTCTTGTACGAAATTTAATTCGGAAAAGAGATGATGCGATTCAGGCATCGAGACCCGCGATGTCCTTTCGTAACTGAAGGCACCGCTGCAGTCCTCAATCTCCTCTACAGATTCAATTAAAGACCATGATGTACAATTATTTATATTTCGTTTACATCTTTTTAAACACATTTATACTATGTTCACATTACTTACGGGGCTGGGCGAAATCTGCTGACATGATGATCAATACGAGAGCTATACACATGATGGCGAAGACTTCGCCGGAACTGTGAAAACGAAAGTGATGAAATTAATTAAAATAAGCAGCTGATATCAAGACTAACTAATTATATTATTTAGGTAGGAATGGAAAGCCATGTATGTACACCTAGTGTTATTGCATATATTTAGAAAATATTTATTTCGGCTAAAATTGGCAACTTCATATTTCTGCATTTAGTTCACCGATTACTTAGAACTGACTTTAATTTGATCTAGACCCTAAAACCAATGCTAGGAGTTAGTTGCCTTCAAGATTTCTGTGATGCCGATATTAATAATGCTGCATTACAGAAATACATGTTCAATATGGTGCATGCACCACCACCTAATGGATTCCTTTACAAATAAATACGTACTACAAGGTTCTCTAAGTTCTTCTCTAGCTACAAAAATTAATTTATGAGATATTATTAGAGTAATAGCACGGTAATAGATTCACAAGGAGTGCCCGGCACAGCAGGTGGCGCTGCAATCGCTAGAATCAAAGATGGCGTCTATATAACAATACACCCAATGAATTGTACATCAAGTATGAGTGCAACTCAAAACCTAACTTTCCCTTATTTATTCCTGACAAAATGATTTCCATATTCGACTAGGACAACAAACATGACTTCTAGTGTGTATATTCACCACCATGTAGCATCTAAAACAGTCACATAAGTTGCAGTAGTGTCAAAATGGCGACTTTTCTTAAACAAAGAAGTGAATGCTTACATTCCCTTTTTATGAGCAAAAGTTGCACCTGTTGAAATTCATTGTTGGAAGCTTTTGTGTTACACTATTAGCCATGTATGGTGTTAATGTGGTGACAGTACAGCATGTGTAATGATAATGGTCAATGTTGACTACAGTAAGCACAACAGGTTATGTGTGACAATTCTTTCCATACATATGAAAGAGTTGTGATTATTTTACCATCCTGAGTTGATCCTGAGTTACCATTAAATTATTTTGCGTTTTAAATAAAAATAAGGTACCTTTTTTTGAATCCCCTTTCGCATTTTGCTCCAACTCCCTACTGTGTATGGTGACGATGCAAAACATGTTCCCCAATAGTTCAAAAAGGTAGTTTATAATGATTCAAAGGTGTTACTGTGCATTGGAGGCACCTACGTCTATCATTACACAAAAGATTCGCGTTTTATAGTTCAGAATAGCTTTCCAAAGGACCTTGCATGCTGCCACCAACAATGAACGTGGCAATAAAAGCTAATTGTTATACTACTGGCCGAAAGAGAGCGACGAACCGATTTTTTCTTCAATTTTATATATCACCCATATTTTGACTCCAATTTTCGAAATATAATTACGACTCTAAACTATAGTTAGGGGATGGGCAAAGAAAGATTCCAGTGAAATAAGTATGTATGTGGACACTAAATGCATAAAAAAACGAATAAAAGTATACTTTTATGCTATAGCCTTTGTTTACTAATGTTTGTTTGCCTCTTTGGTGTTGGTGAGACCAAGGGTGAGACTGGTGAGACAAGTGCAGTAGGATAATGTTATTTTCATTTTGCTCTCAAAAAATTATAATGTGCAATTTTAGAAAAATCATTGCATACATTAAAGCATAGTAATAATGTGGGATAATTAATCAAATTGTAGGATATTCATTAAAAAAAATTACTATAATACGTAACTTAAAGGTGTACTGACAAGGTTTTGTAACATACCCTGGAAAGTGTGTAATTCGATAGAATTGATGCCAATAAAACGATTGGCGCAAACAAAACTTTTTTAAAAAATTGTTACACAAAGATAGAGTAGTTAAAGAGGGCGTCATGGAAGGACGGTGTCACCGCGCTGGTGTCACAGTGTCCTGTTTTGGCAAATTTTGAATTTTCAGCCAATGAAGCCAAGGGCCTCTGCAGTTTCAGCCAATGGCAAAGGTTACGAATGGCGCTCCAGTGTACGTATCTCACAATATACTACTCAGTACACTGCACAGATATGAAACTAAATAATTAATAACTGTGGCAATAATGCTTCAAATGGCCTCAAAGTTTCACACAATGTTCCTAAATCAGCAGCAATCAAATGCTAGCTTTTTCAGTGTATGTTGTAAAACCTTGTCAGTTCACCTTTAAATACATATGTATTTTAAATGACAATTTAAAAAAGTTATCACAAAAGAAGCCCAATATAAGAAAACTTACAGGTCAAATTTAAAATATGCTGAGGTCTGTTGTAAAACTGCTGTGCATTTTATATTATTGTTCTTTTATGCAGACCCTATTAATTAATATAATCCAGTTATGGGAGCAATAAAGCAACACAGCACATGGCATTGGTTGACTATGCTCCTTCACTGCTTCTTCTTACTTGCATTCAATTATAACTTGCAGGAGGAAACCCTCTCAACATCCTCAAAGATCTCAGTCCAAGAATAACATGGGAAACAATAAAATTAAATTGTCAGAGGAAATAAATGGCACCTGTTATAACATAACTCACCTGCCATATTTCTCAAACGCTACTGTGTTACCAGACTTTGTTCAAAAGGTTAACATCAAGTATTGTATTATTCATTGTTCCTAACATAATGCGAACAGTATATTAGGTATTTAAATAAAATTCTTTATCCACAAGACAATTTCCAGGCAACTGATATGCAACTCTTTATTATTACACTATACTACTTAAAGGAGAACTGTCAGCATTTCCGAACATACCCTAATAATCTCATCAAACATGGAAAAAGGGGTGAAAAAAATCGTGGTGAAGTCAGATTTCAATTATAAATTGTTAAACAAAAGTTATTAGCAAGCTAAGCACAACTTTTTAGCTCCGCCCTTGCTCCGCCCACATATTCGTTAAAATTCATTGCAATTGTTGCAGTGCCAACTGTTGTCCAGAGGTCCAACTATACTTGTATTGCAATTTCATTGGTGTTTTCGTTCACCGAGACCCACAAACAGAGATTATGAACGTACCCGGCAGTGGGTGTTAGCTAAAATGTCGTATAAGTGAGTTTTAAGCCAATCAGATTAAAGTGCGGCACTTATAGCCGTGTTTTTGAACTGCGAACTATACGGAAACCATCCATCGCTAAAAATCATGAAAATTCAGGGTCGATCTACTTCAACTAATCTACAAATATGGAATTTGTAGCATTTTTTGACAATTTGCATAATTCGACTGACAATTCTCCTTTAATCTACTACAGTATACGTATTTTCAATAATTGATTGTCAGAATGAATTGGCAATCAACTTTCGTTGAAGCAATATGTGTATACATTTTACTGTTATTGCATTTGGAAAATCCCAGAGGCCCTCTTCAATTGTTTACTGCATCATTGTGTATGTTTGTTGAGGGGGGTCATTCCTCTTAAATTCTTGCCATAGGGCTTATGTAATTTTTATGTGGATGCGTGAAAGCGTTGCGCAGTGGTTAAATGCAATTAAGTGTATCCTATGGTGATAAGACGAATTTCTCCATAGTTATAACTTCCTGAACGCCTACTCTTAAAATGGCAAAGACGTTTAATTTTCATAAATATATGATGCGCAACCATAATTCGCAGTCATACAAGGAAACACATGGAATGGAAAATTTCATAGATCTATACAACAATGGGAGAATTCGTATTTTTTAGAGGGTGTGCTACCTGCATTTTTTGTAAAACAGTTCTGCATCAACCATGCAAGAATTTAGTCTTATATACCAAATATTGATGGTATACAATTCCTTTTTTATATAGAAATGGAGTTGTGCTATTAATGGTTGCAATGATATTGACAGCTATTTGTACTACAAATACAACGGTTTAATGCTGTGCAATTAAGCCTCTTAATGCAATTAAGACAGTTTAA
This sequence comes from Glomeris marginata, assembly GCA_034696005.1. Taxonomy (NCBI): domain Eukaryota; kingdom Metazoa; phylum Arthropoda; class Diplopoda; order Glomerida; family Glomeridae; genus Glomeris; species Glomeris marginata. The sequence goes on along the minus strand of JAQFZQ010002874.1, from coordinate 7,129 downwards.
AATCCCAAAAAGATAAGACCCTAAAGTGTCTCTTTTTAAGATACCAACTACAGTCAGTCTCAACTCAAGTTGAAGCTATTTCCTGATTGGCTGTTGCATTCTTGAAATGCTTACATCTCGCAGGAGCCTTCCCCATTAGAAGTAGTTCCTTGGTTTTTGACTGAATACTTGAAAATAAACATTGAATAATCTCTAGGACTCTTACATTTGATTGTATACATATATTGTAAAACTTTGCCGAACTTAGAGCTCAAACAAACCCACATTTGTAAGATTTTGTCGAGAAGCAATAGACAAGTTTCCGATTACTAGTTCTACAAGTGTCGCGTGGTGGCGCTGCAGTTGTTTGCAGCACAGTTTTTTGCAGCACCTCCATGGTTGCAGCACCAAAAGGCATGCTCTGGCCAACGAGCTCATAGAGCTTTTGCAGCACGCTTCATGCAAGAAGTCACCCATAGTAAACGCGAGGAAACCGGAGGAAACGTGTCTGCCATTTTGGATAGCAGCGCAGTACGGCGTGCAATATGCTACGAGCAATAAAAATTCACTTTGTGTTGTCATTGTAAAGCCAGTGAAAAAACTGTTGGTGTTTTCCGAATCCCTAAAGTCCGGGAATGTTTTAGTCCACAAACAAAGGAACTATCGGTCATTAGGGTCGCGATTTAGCTCAAATTTAGATCGCTTTCCGTCATTTTCAATGGCAACTCACTGGCGTCTGCTATCCAAAATGGCCGACGGTGCGTGTAGCCATGCCCTAAATGATCACGCGCTGCAAAAGCTCTATTGCTCTGACCACAGCGCCACCACACGGAGAAACGCATGAAACTTCATCGGAAACTTGTGGATATCACGGTTAAACTAAAGTTTTCTCTAATAAGTGTAATATAATATTTTATAATGGTAGATTAACTAAAAAGCTAGGAATTTTTATAGGCAGATGTCATTTTTTGGAGTTGTGATAAAAGTTGACAGCTGATGATTTTAAGGTAGGTGGTCCAATAATTGCAACATGATGTAATGTTGTCGCTCCTAACAGCTCTCCTATGAAAGTTTTTACATTTGTCACCATTTTACATGAATACAGTAATTTTGTTTAAATAATTACAGTTTGAGGAAGGATTACTTGTGGTCTAAAAAATGACAGGCATAGATGAATGACATTACATTTCACGAAGGCGTCTCAACTCGTCAACTTCGATACCTCTTGTCCAAACTAGTCTAAACATCATGCAACATAGCATTTTTGAAACAGTTTGCTCGCAGCAGCTATATATCAGGTTTCTTGAACAGTTTCCCTTTCCACAGATCAATCTTTCCACTCTGACATATTGTCAAAACAGGTTACACTACTGACAGCAGCTGACCAAATTCAAAAACTGCTAATTTCCATATTAGCAATAATTTATTTGGAGAACATTGTGAAAATGCTCCGTGTGATGTTCTAAAATTAATAAGATAAATAATTTCAGTATAATCCACTCTTGGTATAATGTACGCAATGTATCTTGAATGTGTCATTGGAGTTTGTTTCCCATCACTACTTCTCTGCCTCGAGGCAAAGTAGTTCTAGCATTACTTTAACACAAGCCGTGTAAAAAACTAAGTTTTTTGGGTACTAAGTTTATATTTTAGATACGATCTTTATGTAACGCTCCTTGTAACGGCCCTGCGTTTGCGAGGCTAGGCATCCCCCTTATTAATTAGCGGCCGTAAATTCGTAACTATGCTTGAGGTGTTGGGTGACGTCGGTTGGTGAAAGCGCCGTGAAATGCAAACACGCAAACACGCAACCAAGACGCACGAGCAGTGTATATAAACTTAGTAAAAAGTAACACTTCTACAGCACAATGGGGTGCAAAGTAGCAAAACTTTTTGAAAAAATTTGATCATTTATATCATCTGCTAATACTGTATAGAATCTTCAAAAATATTACAAGGCAACTTATAAACAAATTTCATATTCATATTCTAGAAAATAGTTTAATTCAAATTAATAAATAAAAAATTGTAGCTAAAGATGTGAGTCAATTTAAGGCAACTTATTTATACCTAATAATAAAACTTATTTTATAAAAATGTAATATTTTATAAATGAACAACTTTTATGACCATTGCTGTTCCTTATCTCTGTAAGGAAATATTGTGGAAGATTTTGTAAGATATATACCTACGTAAATAATAAACTTGACATTTATAAAGTTGCCATATTGTAGTGTATAAAAATTGAGAATCCCACAATTGATCAAAAAAAAAACGAGTTTCTTAGATAAGAAATTCAATACCTACTTGATAATTGTGTTAAAGTACCACTATGTTGTCACAATCGCTTGAGTGGTTCACTGTCACAATATCAGACAATGTATTTAACCTTAATATTAGCATAACGAATCTGAACTAACCCTCCTTGAACCTAACCTATAATGGCGGCCATCTTGTTCCAACAGCTCAAACCCAAATCACATTATTAAACCCTAAACATGGCTTCCCTGTTGATGTTTAGGTTCAAATCCAATCAAAATGATTAGTATTATAAACTAGTCTAAGGTCTGTCAGATTGTGAAACTCTTTGGTCATGTGACTATAGGTAATTGACATAATCAAAAAATTCTTAAAATCATGATTTTTGTCTAAAAATTGAATGCAGCCATTGTTCATAAATGCTTAGCTACAATTCAGTTCAGATTTGAAAACAGAATAAATATAGTGAAACCTATTTATGATGGAATATCAAGGGGCCGGGAAATATTTCCACCATAGACAGGTTTATTGAAAAATATATATTAAAATTAGCATGATGTCTGGGCCAAATAATTTTAAATTTCCACCACAGACAGGTTTAACTGTAGTTAAAATTTATTTCTGAACAGATATTTTAAATGCACATAATTCTATACCCTACTATATACCCTATATTTTCATATAGTATTATATAAATATAAATTATAATACTAGTACATTTAAAAATACTAATATGCATAGGCCTACTTGATTTTGCTCTGAAAATAATCTCTGTTGGTACGTTATTCCCTGTTATAAATTCTCCAAACATGATGGAAGAAATTACCTGCTGAAGGACCTTGTTGGGAACAATTTGCACGCTCGTCACCGGTAAGGTCAAAGTTGAAAGTTGGGAAAAAAGATTTTGTATATTGCGTGTGGCAGGACATTAACCTGGCGGTGAGTTCAAACACTAGGAGTGATTTGCAATCGAACTGGTAATGCTGGAAGTGACTTTTTCTTATTTCAACTTTGCATTCGATGCTATGAGATTCTACTTTGTGCACATCATGAGAAGACTTTGGAAAGTTTTACTACTTCTCTGTGACGTCACACGGCACTGCCTGCTGTTAATCACTATTAACTTCCTTGTTCAATGACATAGGTGGCTCCATGTTTTATAGCTTTTGGACTCTGAAAATTCTTTCACGGTCCAAAAAGTAGTGGCCATATGTCTAGCTATAGAGTTCCACTTCCGGTTTTGCAACTAATTGCAAGAGTGTGCTATCCGTAATTACAGTGTGGGAAAATTCATCTTCTGTGTGAAAGTTCCCAAGATTTTCTTTAGAATCTCATACACTGGTTTTATCATTGGTTTTACAGGCACCACTTGTCGAGATAGTCCAAGCGAAAGACCATCATTGTGTCATATTTTAGCACCTCTTTCAAACTTCTTTCATTGTTGTAGATATCATAGAAACAATTACAAGATTATGTTATCCATTAAGTACCTTACAACATAACATCTTGATTCAACAATAAATTAAAACTACAGTATAACATTAAAATTCTTTAGAGCATTAAAAGCGTTAATAGTTAAAGGTGAACTGACATGGACTCTGAACTGTACCCATTCTGGCCAATCATGGACAGACTAATTGGCCAGTAGTCCCAATTTACCCAATGGGAGGGTTGGTCATATTCCACTTTTACCTCCCAGTCAGTTCACCTTTAATGAATTGAAGGCTTACTTTATTGGAATATACAGTGGGATAAAATAATATTTGTAATTCATGCGGGTGATATCATCATTGTGAAAGAAACAGGTTTTTAAATAACCCCATGTTGAAATCACTTTTGAAATCGAAGGGGAGGGGCCATTGGTCACATGACTTTGCAGGGTTTTTAGAACTAATAAATATAATATTATTCCTGGTGTGTAAATTAGCTCAGGGGAACATAAGTTATTTATAATGGGAAAGTTGTGAAAGAAATGTTCCAGTATTTCCCAACAAATTACTTGCAAATATTAAAACGTGCTGAAATGAGAATTCCTGACATTACACAGTAATGTATAAGGTATAAAGTAGGAAGAAATCTAAGTAATTTTATGGAAATGGTATGTGTAATAAAGGTCTTACCTGCGAAATGATAGAGCACGTTGACAATATCCTTTCACAAACTCCGCCCTTGAACTTGGTCCTTGCTCTGACCTACGTCACAGCCATCTGCAATCGAGGGTCATGTAACCGCACCTGTGCTCTGTCCTATTTTTCTCTAAACTTTCCCTTTCTATATGTACTTTCTTTATTGCTGTTGGTTGGCTGGCTTGGTGTTCGCCACTAAGCAAGCCTTGCCTACTGCATTGCCACGCCCCTTATTTCCACCATGTTGCCCACTTGTTTTTTGTTTGTTTGTTATTATTACTTTCATCCATTGACTTTCATCAACTTTCATCCCAGGAACTTATTACACATGCGCAGCACAGCCTCGGATATATCAATATTATTAATGATGTGTTACAGCAAGAAAATTATATTTCCAAACACAAACACTGTTGTTGTTGAAAGGTTGAAAGCATTGTTGAAAGTGAAGTTTAATTTTGGTTGGTACAACCAATGAGCTATAAATAGTGGCAATGAAAATTATTCAAATTAAGGTAAAACCGTGCACTTTTGAGTTTGCTTTGAGTGGCCAATAGGTGGCACTGTATATAATCATAAACATGATAAGGTTAATTAAATTGCTACTTATTTCGTGATTTTCTAAACTATGCAATTATAATTTGACACATGTTAATAAGATATTTTATAATACGTAGAAATAATATAATTGTATTGTTTCTATTACTACTGTTTTATTAGTATTTCACAAAAAAATATTAATTAAAATTATGATTAATTGAGCAAAATGTTTTTATTACTAGTGAAACCTGTCTGTGGTGGAAAACCTGTCTATGGTGGAAAGTTTTCCCGGTTCTTTGAGATTCCATCATAGACAGGTTTTACTGTATATTGAACTTGACATTGCGGATTTACAATAAATATTTAATTGTTTAATGAACATTTATTGCAATAAAATAAATGGTAAACCAAAAACTTGTGCAACTTTAATGTAAGTCGAAAATATTAAAATAACATCCCATAATCCTGTGTGATTACATAACATTATAACAGCAGTGTACAATATGAAATGTTTAAATTATTCAAAAGTTAAATATGAGATTTTTACATTGTAATGGTACCTACTTAACTCATCTTAATCATGTAAAACTTCCTCAAATTCCCCAGTTACTAAATTTGATATTTTGGCTGAAGATTGAAATATATAAATGTAATGAGAACAAAAAATCCCACTTTCTTCCGAAAAACAAAAAGTAAACAGTATATGTATGTATATAGGAAGTGTTTTCAGCGTTCTGTTATTATCTCTATTTGTGACTATTGACCTTTGTGACGTCATCAGGGTGTTGTCTTAAGGTCAGTGTCGCAACCTTGGTCACTTGCCTGTTGACAATTGATGTTTTGAAGACCCCTGAGTGTGAGGCTAGAGCCAAACAGAGCAGGTCTGCTATGGGTCCTTGCAGAACACGTGACATTGACATTTGTTGCCTTGGGCCTATTCAGGTGATGATGACTGTCAGTTGCGATGTTGATGAATGCTGACTGGTTGGCTTTTCTAATTTTGGCGCGCAGATGGCGCACCCAAACTGCCACGCCCCCTACCAAAGCGATTTGCAAAACCAAAATGGCCACCACAGAGACCACCACTGTGGATTTTGGGGTGCAAATATCCCCCTCTTCATCATTTCGTTTTATACCAGCATTCCCTCCTATATGACATAATAATATACAACTTATTACAATGAGGAATCTCTATAAGGTGGAAACTTATCAAACTTTAAGCAAGATGTTAAAGAATCATAGCCTATACAACCGGCCTATACTTATTATAAATCTGTTGTGTCAACTTGTCTAAGATGGAAAACAGTTCAGTCTCTAAGGCCAAACTTGCATGTGTGTTTTTAAGACAGCATGGTTGAAAAAACAAATGTTAGTGCTTAGTGTTAATTTATGTAGGTTGTCTTTTAAAGACAAATTATGCTGCAAATCATCTGTACAAAATTAATTTGGGGCTGGATTCCTGAAGGTAAGACTAACCTGTAACCTATTATTTACTCAGTTGCTTTATGGCTGGGTAACAGTGTGCCTCATGACTTACAGAAAAAGGGGTAATTTGTGGATAATTAGGGTGTAAATATAAAACCCCTACCTTTGAAAACCTCATTTGGAGGTGAAACGTAACGAACATGTTCTTAAAACTCTAAATCAACATGGATGACTTAAGTAGCTATCGGTGTAAGCAGCCATAGCTCTTATAAGAGCCCCTTTCCCAATTAAGTGCGTTTTTCAATGATTGATGGGCCTTCAACGCATGCGTTGCCGCTCCTCCGTGAACTGCACTTTAAATTCTACATGTTGATGCAGTGCGGTTCACATGTGGCACATTCACTATATTATATAGTGGGTTAATGGATGCATGATACGCATATGCATTGCCACTCCAATGTGAACTGGGCATGCTGGCGCAATACGGTTCACATGCGATGCATCCACTATATGACCAATTGACCGATTTCGGTAGGCTCCGCCTGCGAATGTCGTAACTCCACCCACCATCGCACGCAATCCCGAACCGGCCGAACGCATATAGAATTCGAAACAAAATGGCGGTCGGGAAGAACTCCTAGCATCACTTTACCATATGATTCACGGTTCGATTGCAAAATTTCGACGATTTTGCGATTGAAAACGGCTTCATCAACGTTTCAAATGAAGGATTATCAACGCGAACAAGCTTTCCAGTGTTTCTGTGCACTTTTACAACAATGGACGGTCGTAATTACCAAGTA
>JAQFZQ010002873.1:0-12347 GCA_034696005.1 Glomeris marginata | reverse complement strand
ATAGGTCAAGGGGGCGGTGCCTGCCTCTGATTGGTCGGCGGCATCCTTTCAACACCCAAGGGTCCCCCTATACTACTGTCGCCTTTGATAATATTTTTGAAGTTCTGCAACTGCGTGTCTACAAAACTTGGGAAAATTTCACTGCGTTTATCTATATGAAAATAACTTTTCACTAATTTATGACGTTCAAACTGCCGTAATTCGATCAATGATAATCTTATTGTGAGAGACGATAACGCAAATTGAATGATGTTAATGTACCTATATGTTGGACATGTCGATTTTCTGCAGTCCCATGCGTTGTTTTAAATTATGACAACACTGAACAGCGCAATATTTTATCTTTTGTATCATCTTCAGTCATCACAATTATTTGACGCACAAACACGACAAACTTTTCATAATTTCAAATCTCATAATCAATTTTTCCTTTGTATCGAATTCAAAAAAATTGTTTGGAAATTTATGAGGTTCAATTAATGTAAGTTTAATTGAAATAAGTTGTCAATGTCAAACACCCAAAACATCACAAACTTATTCTTCCAAAGTGTATAAAGCTTGATGCTCCACTGTCGGTGTGACTAGCCCTAGCTGTATATAAATATTGTAGCATGATGATAATCCAGTGAAAATAAAACGTGTGCAGCAAATGGAAGAATATAGTGTTTCTGCTGCAAATGAAGGCAGTGCAGTAGCGCAGAGCGTGTCTTTATATGGCTTTTCAGTTAAGTTGCATTACACTTTGTATGCAGACACTGTTTGTATATATACGTAAACCGGCAGTATACATGTTTTCTTGCGAACCAAGAAACCATTAAATAAACTTGAGCTGACGATAGACGGAAACGCTTCACGTTAATTGCCAATTTCAACAACCTTAACTAGGAAATAACGCGAGCTCCGAGAGAGATGAAACGGACAAAGCTTAAAAAGAGAACAATCACGTTGAGGATGAGAACCATAAACATTCAAACAACTTGTATACTGTCTATACCACTTTCTGTCCTGCATGATAAAGATATTAACTAACGGGCAATAAAATGGAGGGGAATTAACTGGCAAGAACAAGCTCCAGTCAAAAATGCATTCACCAACGCAATGGAATATGATATATGCAATATACATGCAGCTGCTTATCTATTTTTACAAAGTTTAACATGAACATCTAGATTTATTTAACAAATAGGAATTGCGTATTCCAATGTGATATTTGGCTCGCACAGAGTTGTTTGAACAGTTCAGCATGTTGATAATTCACTGCTTTGCCAATAGCATATACAAAAATCCTGTTAATCCGAGCTCGCATAAATCTGCTAACATTTACTCGGAAACACGAATTTTGATTGTACATGCTTTGTTGCCTTCAGCATAATGCATGATGAGAGATCATCAGAGTGTGTAAACTTTGGAAAAATCTTTTTGGAAAATGACTTTATTGCTTGTGTTTGTTCATTCTCTGCAAAAATCAACTTTGCACTGAATTTCTCTTCTCACTTTATTTATATACACCTGCATGCACACATTATTTTAATTCACTTTGGCAATGTTGTTTCGCTACTTGTATATCCTATAGCAAAACTATACGTGTACCTTTTGGCCACTAGCATATTGATTGCACAAATTATTGTTTTGTTTGCATTGCTGCACTAATCCGCAAATCCAAAATGGCTGTGCCAATGTTACGGAATAGCAGAGTAGAAAGTGCGTTTGTTTGCCAAGTGCAATTAAATGCCATGTTGACAACTACAGTAATAATAACAAGTAAGATCTGATATTTTGGGAATCTTATCATCCGGAAACAAACAGTACATTTGTTTGTGTCATCGCATCAGAATTTGCAGGTTTTACTTTTGCATTAATATATAGCATAAATTTGCTTTGACATATATGTTCACTTTGACATACATAATGCATATTCTTTGTTAGAATTCAATAAAATTGCATTCGCATCTTCCAAAATGTATTTTAGTTACAGTAAATGTAATGTACAAGTACTGTATTATTTCTATTTTTGACTTGTCGATAACCAACTTCTATTTTTGGAAAACTGTGCCGCAAATAATTTTGGACACAATTCAACGTGTATTATATTGATGTATTGATTGTGATAGTAGTTTATTTAGTTGGCGTGTTTGGTTTGAAAAATGGGGTTGTATAAACGTTGAAAGTTTTAGATATATGTGTGTTCACCGAAGCCAAAAGTTAAAAATTGCCAACTTTCATGTACGACACCTGGCACAGCAAAATTATCATGGCATATGCCAGTGTGTACAGATTGGAGCATCATTATAAATGTACACATCGGATGTTTTTCTTAACTTGAAAAGTAAGTTGACCATTTAATATTAAACGGTCAACCTACATCGACGTTGACATTGATGACATTAATTAGACATTATGACATTTATCCCCATCAAGTTCTATAGTATTTCCGATATTTATCATATTGCTTTTCACTATATTTATGGAATGAATTTTACATAATTTGTAATGCAAATGCTTCGCATATCTTATTATTGATAATCTGCCACCAAGTAATTTACATTGGTTATTCAGAATGACAATAAATCCCACTGCAATTGCGAATGTATGTATTTACACATGGAGGCCTGCATATATGTATATGTGCAATATATAATATAATATTCAGAGTACGTCAGTTCTACTGTATCGATTTCCATATCCTCAGATACTGTATGACAGTATGCAGTTGTAGAAAGCAGTAAACGAAATTATTATCCCACCTGAGCTTGCATTTAAAATATTTTTCTGGAAGTCAATGATTACACTTATATGCTATATATTTATAAAAGTTTAAAAAGTTTCTTCAGTTACTTTATATGGCAATTGTCATGTCGACTTACCTGTGATGTTCGGCAGGGAATGATGGCCCTTGATGGCAAAGAAAGCATCTTGAATGCGGACGTATGCCATTGAAACGTCCAGATAAGACGAAAGGTAAAACTAGAAGCTTAAGTTGACTGACTGCCCACTCTGTCTCTACTAGTAGCTTTTTCTCAACGAATGATCCGTCGACATTTATCCCAAGTAACTTGATGTTTGTCCTTTGAGTATGCGTCTGGACTTGTGAGTTGAATGTGGACTTGGACTCGATCTGTTCACTCACTCCGTTCTGTTGCCAGGACGGTCGAGCTCTGGCAAACTCCAATTGACGTCCGCAAAATTCCCTCTCCTACGATCAAACTGCGCATGCGTACTCCAAGCTCGCGTCTTGGCATCATGTAACCGAGATAAAATAGCGAGGAAATTTTTATCAGGGTTTTTAAGAGTTTTTCACAGGAAATAGATCCTTCAAAATTTAAAATGCTGTCCATGTTAATTACTGTAGATGTATAGATGCTGCATCTTTTAACTGATCTCTTCAGCGTGACACGTAAATGATGGTTGAACATTTTCTGTACATTTTTTAAGTAAGGTTTGAGTTATAGGTACATGCATCACTTTAATTGAGCTCAGTTAAAAACTAATTTTTAATTAAAGTATGCTCCATGTTAAACTGGCACTTACTATTAACTTTTAACTTTGAAATTATATTTTTTTAACTTGCATGTATTACGAAGAATGAGTTTGTCATATGACATACAGTATTACATGCATATTCATGATCTCCTTTGCAAAACTCATATTCACCTGAGTAATAATCATTTTGAACGTTGTCGTTGACACCCTGTATACCATGCTTATGTTTCAAGCTTTAATGAAAACTTTTTCTTTAATTGTTGCATGTAGACAAATAATTTTATACGTACCATTACACACATAATTTATTGTGACTCGACATATATAACTTTTTAGTTTTTGGGCTGACTGTCCGCGTAATGGGTGTTTACTACAGCATAATTGCTGGAAAATAAATGTTGCCTAAAATTTCAAAGGCTACATATTTATTTAATTGTTGTAATCAAAATGTTAGGTTTGCATAATAATAGGAGTTATTTACTAAGATGCACTTACCGTATTTTCTCGAGTAGAGCCCTGGGGCTGCAATACAAGACTTTTGCACTGACGTCACACTGACTTCGAACATGGCCAAAAGGGGCGGAGTAATACGTGATGACGTTACGGCTGCTGTGCCGTTGGCTATACACCTGATACACCTGAGATAATAAATTAATTCGTTTGCAAAACTCTTTCATTTCTGAGTTTGCCTGCAATGCACACATATTGATGATGTCAAATTTGATTGTTATTGAGCGAATATGCAAAATACTTTTTCGAAAGATCAAAATCCGTATGTGTAGCATTTTTAATTTTGTTAATTCCTTCAAGTTATATAAAAAATCGATAAATGTAGCAGTTTTATGACACTTTAATTGACATGCTGTAATTTATTTTTAATGTCCAATATTGATCAACTCATTTTAATTTTTAAATATCTCATTTGATATACTTATTTTTAGAACAGAATAAGTTTGTACGCAATATTGCATGCAAACTATTTGTGTATTTATCTTTTTGAGGGTTTATATGGTATAAATAGAGAATGTTGATGCATCTAGGTGTTAAGGAATGACGTGTTGTTAGCTTTTGTATGACACGTGCGTTTATTGATGACCAAGCACGTCACACGCAATAGCAAGTTTATTTTTGAAAACATTTCTACAAACATTGATGCACTTCTATCTACATCCGAAATTACATTTTTCATTATAGGGTAATTCGCAGAATTCTTTAGTATAATCAATTTTTCTGCTTCAATTTGGTTAAACGTGTATCCCATTTATATCGATTGTAAAAATTTATATCCGATGTGCTTGTAATATACCATTTTAAACTTTCTGCATGGTGCATTAGCAAAAGGGGAAAGTAAATTACATTCCTGCGAGGTATAGTATATAATTGCATGTGCTATGAGTATTGAATATCGATTGTAGGTACTATGCGAATGCGCATATAGAATGCAAATTGAAGTTATGGTCGATGTTTGTTTTACTGTTATTATCTTTTCGCACGCGCAATTGTAATTATTAGTTGCGACTTGTGCGAGGTTTTACACCTGTAATGACACATTTCAGCCGACTTTGTCACGCCATACTGGAAATATTTGGTGCACGCTAGCGAAAAGTGGCAAAACGTGTACGAATCTGTACCCAATTTGGATTTGAAATGCCGTATGATACATAACATTCAGTGTTATATGCTCACTAATGATGTGCTGCGAAATGTGGAATGTCTGATATAGGAAAAGTGGACTGTGCGTTTCGTGTGCCACAGTCATTTTCCAGATTAAAAGAATATATCGCATGAAGGGAAAACGATCGATGTAATGTGATAGGAAGAAGGGAAATAACTGCAATGTCCTGGTATTTGCGGCGAGCGAAACAATAAAAAATATCGACAGAACCCTTATCTATAATTTAGACGGCGATTAGCGACAAATTTCCAGGTGAATATAGTTTTTTTTTTTAAATAGTCTTCCGATCGATTGGGCAAACAATGAGAAACTTTTCAGCTCCTAAATGAACTTAAACGCGTGCCCTTCGCTGATAAAACTCGACACTTTTGACTAACGATGAAGAAATCGACGCCAACTTTCATGCTTATGCGAAAATAAAACTTTAATTTTTTTATTAATAATTTTCTGAGCGATAATTTTGCAAATTTGCAGCTTAAGGGATATCATTTATGCATGTTTGCGCGCTTACTATATATTCATGATGGCAATTGATTTGCCAATATGCAGTAATAGTTTATCACATTGCACACCGTTAAACCTGGATTTCCACATATTTTCCCTATAAATAAAACGAAAGCGTCGGCCAAGATGAGAAAAATTGTACTTCCACTATAAATCATTCGAGACAAAGCTTTTATTGCTTCCGAAATTTTTTTATCCTTTCTTTTCCCTCCTAGGAGAATGTATGGACTGATGACAGGTTAAAGAAATTATTGATTGTCAAACAATAATCCATGTAAACACGTGTTACACATAAATCACCGATCTGAGCTTATTTCCATTAATATGAGGTGCACATGAAACCCATAACACCGTACCACATTTGAAAATAAATTAATTACGGAATAAAGGAAAAAAAGAAAACGATACTCTGTGCATGGTAGACTATACAAACAATAAGCTTCAAAAATGGAAGTGAAAGTTTAATACACGTGACCTTTCAATAAGTATTCAATTTGGCAACAGCTGAACTCATCCCCAAAATTGCAACAAAAACTATTTTCCACGGTAAAAGAAATTTTAATCACAAATACAGTAAATTCATTATTGGAAATCCAAATAAGGTCATCGAGATTTTCGGTTGTTAAAAAATTGTACCTTGTCTGCCTTGCCAGAAAATTGATTATTTCATATAGAAAAACCAAGTATTACTAACTGGGTTCTGGAGGAAAAAATACACAAGAGATCGGATTTTATAAATGAAATGTGCAGTTGCATTTTTCGGCTGTTTTCCAAATGCCAAATTCAATGTGCTTGTAATCAAATATTTTTTTATTATTATTATTTGTAGTTTTTCGCTGTTATTCTGCAATACCGGTATACATTTAAATTGGCTTCATTGAAATCCACGATATTATTTGAGGTTTTTTAAATTTATTATGGATATCAATAATTTTGCTTTGAAACTGCTAAACTTATTTTTCGTATCGGCTACGTTTACTTTTGCCCCACTTTTAAATCCATATAAAATCTCCCTTATGTGTTTCTTTATTTTTAAAGGAATTTATAAATTGCATAACTTTTTCTAAAATGCATTATTTAGCTAGTCTGTATTTATGCTAGCTAATTATATATCTTTATGAATCGATCGAAAGAAATCCAATTGTTTCGTCTGTATAGACATAAATAGTTCAGATTTTTATGCTTACGATTGTTCTATCCTAATGGAAAAATCCTACTTTCACACATTGATTTAGCACGCATATGTTAAAATGATACCTAATTTCCATAAAATACCCATGCAATTCAATAAAAGTAGCTGCGGTAGTAGACAAACAGAGATATATTTTTTAACGCGGACTGAAGGCTTTGCTTCTGGTCAACAGCTAGAGCATTGATATATTTTTTGTGTGAAAAATAAACACGTCCAGCACTTTTATTCGACCGTCGGATTGTACTCGCAAATGCCGAGCATGATGGATGGTAAGTCGCGTGACTGGTGGACACGACTGCCGCATCTGTTCGTGTAATTACGAACTGGCGTCAACGAAATGCATTGTAGCCATACTGTGGATACTCAAGGCAGATGGGTTTGGCAGAACACAGGATTGCAATATTTGAAGCAGCTACAATTTGTCGCGCTCATGTTTCCATCTTCTTTTGCCATGCTCCTGTACGAAATCTGACGCATTAGGTGACGAAATAATTTCTATGCCGTTATAACGCAATCCATGTACCTATACACACCAATCATCTTTTGTTTGCTACTAACAAAAAAAATATTATTGCTGTCTTCTTGGTATACGGATGATAAACGAGCGATACATGACTGGAAAAATAGGGGAAAATTTCTCATTTTGTTTCACACTCTCGATCTTATAACTGATGCAGCTCCACGTTTGTGGTGTGTGTGCTCAAATGGACTGTCATGTCGGTGAGCAGGTCGCAAAACATGGATCGTGGTCCTCATAAGAACATACGTGTAATGGAGTGCAGAAGTGTGCTGCTTCTGGGGCAAATCCTTTTTTTCCTTTTATATTTATTCTCAAGTGTTAGAGTGCTCGACACCACTGCGAAACGTATTCTCACATTTTTACATTTTTATGCTGTTATTGTCGAAATACAAATGAGTGAGGGCTATGTATAGGGTTTAGTGTCAGAATTCATAACTGCTTAGAAGTGTCACTAAATATTATAATTGGAATTAAATATGGCGTCCGCGCAGCTTAAGAAATCAAGGGTGAGGAATTAAAAGGTACCAACAAATTTGGCTTTTGACCTTGCCTTTAAAATCATTGAAGATAAAGCAAAACTTCTTATTGGAGAGTTCAATGGCTGAAGGAATTCCTGAAATTCTACATATTCTGCGTATTACAAAAATGATAACAGGTCTGTAGGCATTAGCTAAATCAATGGTATAAGCTGTGATGTTCCACCACTCATCCTTTATTGCGTAACTTGGCATAGCAAATACTCCCTATGCAAAGTTCTACACGTCACGGAATTGATTATTGTCAAACTGCGTGAAACATCTCTCCAGTAGCGTCATCACACACTATTAATTAATGAGAATCACTAGTGATGGTAATTCAATGCATAGTGCTGCTCAACTATATACTGGCCACAGATGTGTGATTATTTTAATTTTTGTTAGATTTTAAATGACTTTGAAATAAAGAAGAAATGTCAAAAGTTAAATTTGTTTGTAACAGTGAATTCCTCGCACTTGACTCCAATATGTCGAACCTATATATTCATTTCAAGGCAGAAATGTAGGGAAATTTGAGGCTGTTAGAAATTCTGACTCGCCCTGCAAGGTGAAACTTTCCTTCGGATTCAAAACACATTGGTGCTATGCGGTGAAGTGTGAAAGGGTCGCTTTTGAGAACGGCGGGGATGCATGCTGTGAAAACTTCGGTGCTCGCATAACGGCGTAACAGTTTGCTAAACTGAATATGTTTATGCATTTTTCATAATATTCACGTCTATTATATACCACTGAAGTCGTTTGTTCCTAATTAAATTATTATAGACTCGTGGAGCAAATTAAATTATTATACTTCGTCTTATATCATTTATGTATTTTGCTTGCACATCTCAGATGCTGCATATCTTTAACTTTCTAGTAGCCGCAATAGAACAATATATATATATATATATATATCAAAATTTGCAGACATTCTTGCCTACCTATACACACATATACCAGATAGGAAAGCTGTTTCAAGAGATCCACCCAATCCCCCTGTCATTTATTTCTTGGCGATTCTTAACAATGTGGAATGCTGCTACAAATATTGTTCAGACTAGTAGTATATATAGTAAGTGCATCTGGAGCGAAAGGCGTTTCATACACCAACACCACGAACGTGTTTTTTTCTCCGGTAACGAAAAGCAATCGGATTTCTCTGACTGATCCAGATAGATCCCAGAAATGCACTGCGCTGTTATTCCCCGTCAGTTCTGTGGCCCATTTCACCTAATCTTTAAAAGAAAACTACATGTGGGAACATAAAGTTTGGAAACTTTCGTTGCAAAGAAAAGTCTGGTACATGTGAATCCGTCATGTAGGCTCTAGCTACTATAGTTTTAAAAATGAAAATTTCACTTCTCGACATATGGGTAAATTCCATTTGCTGCTAAATTGAGTTATACAGCAAACCTAAATTTAAAATCTTTAATGTTGGCAAGGTTCTTCAAAACCTGCTGTACCATTCCTTCCCAACATGTTTCAAGTCCCTTCTTGTGCTTGATCGAACTATTGTCCCCCACATTAATTTTTTTCCACATGCATTAATAAACTAAATTTGAATTCAGTCAATTTTCGATGCACGGTAATCAATGATTGCCAGTAAAAATATCAAATAATGGCAAATGTATTTGCGACTTACAAATCTTTCGTTTAATTAATTATATACATTTTCAGAAGTGTAATTGTCCTCGAACACAACATAGTCTGAATACATTTCTCATCTGCTTGTATAGACATCCCAAACTGTCAAGTGCATTAATATGTTATAAAAGCCTGCAATGTATGAAATATATTTTTGGGTTTTTTGTTATCTATATACGGAAAAATGGCCAAACCATCGAACCGTTATTATTGTATCTAATGCAAGCTAGCTGCCGCTAGAGGGCGCGCCCACGCAACCCTTATTCACGTCCATGTTATGAATAGTTAAAACTGAGACTGCTCCGAGATATTGTCAAAATTATTGTTGTGGGTGAATAACATCAATTCGAGATGTGACCTACAATGAATACAAGTAAACGGAAGGTGTAGCTGTGAGGAAAGAAAAAAAAGAGAGATTGAAGAGCAACGTCATCCCCAGAGCGATGTAATTCATACGCACCACTTAGCATTGCCTAGCAATTGAAAGTTGCCGATCCGTATCGTGTTGGAAAATCCGAGATGGCCGGTTTGGCGTAATTTCCATAAAAATTAGTAACATTTTTGACAATGTCCCTCTTGTTTTTTTCCAATTCCGCATTAACGCCCCAAATTCTTCATCCAGCACACTTGCTAGTATCTATTTCACTCTTCATCATCATAAAATACAGTTTTGCATTAATATTCACCAAGTTCGAAATTATGGGAAATGCAGTTTTCATTTAAAGAGTAAATTGTCAATCAAATAGTTTGATTAATTGTCTGCAACAACTTTACTACAGATTTTTTTAATCCTTTTCAGGGTGTGACATTGTAAATTCTTAGTGTTAAAAGTTCTAGGTAATCTATAGAAAGTAAAATAATTTTATGTTGAAAACCGAAATTGTGTGCCATCTTAATCCAGATGAACATGTGGTGTAAAATTCTATGTTGAGTAAACTAGGATGAAACTATGTTTATGTTACAGGATATTGCAAAATGCCAGTATAGTATATACATGTGATCACTACTACAAGACATTTGCTACATTAAATTGTTAGATATAAACCGAGTCGTTCCTGAAACGCGTTGCAATTTATGGCAACTAGTATGATATAGCATACAGTAAAAATGTTTGCAATACTGAATCACCCATATCCCAGTACGGCAATGTATAACCGACGTTAGGATCTAACGGAAAAGTATCTTAAATAAATATTGTATACAGATGGCGGATGGGCGATTTCATGCTGGAGCGCGAAGATATAGTGCTAGATGTAGGCTATATACGGGCAAGAGAGGATTAAAAGCAGGGAAGAGAGAAAGTAGGTCTCCGCGGCAGGATATGGGCTTTGAAAGGAAGATGGGATTGGAGGTTAGGGTTTGAATCTGCCAAGGGTAAGATGGGGTCGAATGGATCGATTTCGGTCAGAAAAGCGAGCGAGCGAGTCTCCAAGAAATTCTGAACAACGGAAAATGCAGTTGTTTCCAGCTTTGCTTTTTCCACGCATCCTTCTCGCTTTTGTCGTCATCGTGTTCACCGAGTTTGCCTTTGTTATGTGAAAGACGCCGTCTTCAATCACCGCTCCAAAACTCTCACAAGCCGAACCTGGCATGCAGTCGAAATTGCATTACACCTGTTATTTCATTTTTTTTTATTTAGTTCGCCTAACTGGATTTAAAAAATCTCAAACAGTCGAATTTCCCAGTACGTCGGGGAGAATGCTTAACTGTCAAACGTTCAGAACGTGCCAAATGCAAAGTATATACATTATACAATATGCTGATCTGGAAATGGCTCTAAAACGACATGTAATCTTTCTCTTAACAGTATACACAGTAATCCCCTCTTTCCCCTGATTCGATCCACCTTATTTTATCACCTTAAGGTATTATTTTGGTGGTTACATATTGAAATGTGCTATGAAACAAGTCTGCAAATCCTTCAATGTATTCCAGCCATTGTGTGCAATATAAAATCTAAAAGTTTTCTACAATTAATAGAAATTAACAATATTTATTACTCAACTATATAGTGCAATGTTTTGTTTGTTGTTTATTTGAATTGTGCATTATTTCCAAAGCCATAACATTTTGAAATGTCCCTTATGTATTATACATTTGACTGGACTTATAGTTGTGGAAACTTTTGAAAATCCATCCCTCAGAAATGGAAGATTACTGTTACCTACTACATTTTTATGTAGTACATATACATTATTTTGCCGTATACGTATAGGCATTAAGGATAAATTTAATTCTTATTATGCTACCAGATTGATATATTGTTTCAGATGTTTTTTTTTTAGTTTGCTTGACCTAACTATGACCAATTTTCCTGCAATCGGACCACTCACACAAATGTGGTACATTTTGGGAAACTCTGTTTGCCCCTTCCCCTATTTCCATATTCTAAACTTTGATTCATGCAAGCTTGATGTCATGAGGCGGTATCGAACCAATCATAATGCAGCTCTTTCAACCCGTAGCATTATATACAGAAGTGCCCTTGTTTTGTGCTTGATGTGAGTGGCCATCTAATTATACACTGTCTAAGCTTCGGATAGCGGTCGTTAGTTGGCACCAGCAAGTGATCTTATGTTAGATTATTCTACAAAATCAAAGAAATGCAATTGATCTTGCATGGGCAAGGAAAATAGCAAATTCTAATCTGTTTATCACAGAGATAAACCGGTTTCTGAATTCCCATTGATTGAACGAATAACAACACAGCGTATAGTGGCAACGCGAAATGAGCGAATTCGGCGAGAACTCACGTTTGACGTTTTTAGGGTGGGGAAATACAATTTTTTGGTTTTCGGAAAGTGGTGTTCGGAAACT
>JAQFZQ010002872.1:0-12347 GCA_034696005.1 Glomeris marginata | reverse complement strand
AGTATAATACCACACAAGAATCCCTTCTTGTATCATTATACAGTCCAGCACATATTATATCAATTGTGATTCCATTTGGAAGTTTCTCTCTTATTTCTGGTGCAGTCAAGTAAGCTTCTTGACATTCTTGCTGAGTGACAACTGGAATAGATGCTGACTGCAATGTAGTTTGATCTCTTCCAGCTATATAAAAAATTTTCACTTTAGCATTCATTTTATCTTTAATGCATTAAATACACCATATAGATATTTACAGAATGCGTCTCGACCCCAACCGGTAACAATAGCATTTAATCCAGCAAATGGTTCATTAACCATTTGCTTGCTGGGAAGGCAAACAGGAGCTATACTTTCACTAAAATTTAATGCAGTTTTCAAAACCACTATGGCTATGTCATTATAATAATATTCCTCTTTGTAATCTTCGTGTAGGATTATTCTTTCCACTTCCACTTCAGTAGCATTATTCCCATCCGAGGAATTTCCCAGAATGTAATCCCCAATAACAGCTACTAATTTCTCACCTGGATCTCTGTAACAGACAGTTTCCTTGTATATATATGTTGCTACAAAGACACAATATCCTGACCAGGATGCGCATAGTGATATGCAGTAATAGCAAGAGTGTATGAAGGTAATAGCAATTTTACTGGAACCACCAGTGCTGAGTCCTGGTCAGGTATTTACCATCCTAGATTGTTATATATTTTATAGTAATGAAAGTTTGAAATAACGAACAGGTCTATGAAGCAGTGTGCAGCTGTTAACAGGGATCTTCGACCGATTATTGAAGCACCACACCGTGTTTTCGTTCTATTCATAAAATTAGGTGGTCCGAGGAAAGCTGCCTGAAAATACGGAATATATCAATGACAAAATGAACAGTGAATTAGATGACTATAATATATGATCTCAATACCATATAAGGATAGTTGTCTTTCCCAGCATTTTCTCCTCCGAGTATAAAAGGTATTGCAGTAGCTTGTGCAGCATTTCTCCTCAAATTAACCCCGAAACCAGGAGTTTTAATTTTGGCACATTCAACTAAATATGGAATTAAATCATTCATTTGTAAGTATATGTATTCTTAAACTGAATTATAATTCAGATATATCTAGCAATAAAATTATAATGAGATTTAACATTGTTCCACATTTACAAGTTACAACAATAGTGTGTTGTATAGTTTTCAGGATGCTGGTATATGTGTTAGTATGTGTAGACCTTGTAATAAAACTCACATGGAGGTTCTGGAGTTGTTGTTTTAATGGTTGTAATTGTAATGGTACTTGGAGGTGTAATTGTTGTAGTACTTGGAGGTGTATTTGTTGTGGTACTTGGAGGTGTAATTGTTGTGGTACTTGGAGGTGTAATTGTTGTGGTACTTGCAGGTGTCATTGTAGTGGTAGTTTCAGGTGTAATTGTTGTGGTACTTGGAGGTGTAATTGTTGTAATTGTTGTATCTGGTATTTTATTGCAACAAAAATATGGTTCTTTGGTAACTGAATCCTTGTCACATATTTGGAAGCCAGGTGTAACAGGATACACTCCTGCGGTGGAAGATTGGGTTAATGCTCCTGAACATTGACTTAAAGGGTAACAACCAACTCCATTGACTGTGGAGCATGGTAATGGTGGCTGTGTCACAGTGGAAGCTACATTGTAACATTTGTTATATCATATTCTATTAGCATATGCAAAAGAATAATCTGCAATAGCCTATACTTAAAGTATTAGTTACTTAAAACAGTTGGGTCTTGTGACTGTCGCTTGAATAAACTGATCATCGGTGTAACATGTGAAATCATAGTGATAATAATCAGCAGGGACTTCATTTTTCCATCAATATGCAGCACACTTCAAAATTAAAAATACATATCAATAACTAATATTATAAATCGATAGTAAATTATATTGTTTTCATTGGTGTTCCACTGTATACAAATGTGTTCACGTCATAAATGGTGGAAAAACATGTTATCGCAATGAAATAGAAACAATTATTATACATGTATTTTATAATCATACCTTGGGAAGAGTTGATGCATATTAAAATGGTGCATAGATATCCTCAGTGGAGCAGGTACATGTATATTTATGTAGTTCAAATGTAAATATTTTGCCTGCAGGACTAGGTACTAGGGGTCAGGATAAAGTTTTGTGCAATGATCAGCGAGCAAACAGCTGAGGTGGATTGTCAGTTTTCAAAACAGAAATACGTCACAGTGCTCACTCTCTCGTTCAGGTAAAATGTGTGTTAGCATTTCATCAAATTGCCAGTAAACATTGATCAGAAACGCAATGACGATATTTTACAGACAATATAAATCATAATTATTTAATTCATGCAACTGGAGTCTAGCGATTACAGACTATTTTATTGTTAAATTCAAAATATTATTTAACCGACTACTTGAAATTGTATTTCAGTATTTATTTTGTATGCCAGATGTTTCAACGTTCAATATTGCACATTTGTATTTGATGTTTGAACTATACCAATTGGAAAGTACGTACTTTCCTCTAAACCCTCATGTGGGAATTGAAATAATGGTCCATTATACTGTTGTAGAGCCACAGTTTCAATAGGACCACAACATTTCCAAACCCTCCACCCTGCTATTTAAAGGGTTTTTACCAGAGTAAGGCCCCAATTTCACAGTGGTGTCCCAACCCTGCTGTGGTATCATTACTATTTCTGTTCTCAAATGACTGTATTGGACTTTTTCATGATTTTTTCTCAAAAGAGTATTATTGTAGGAGTATAATTTAAAAAATATCACTTTTTCCCTGAATTTCTTGTAATATTTAATTTTTTCCATGAGTAACTCAAGGTGATCAACAAGTAAATGTGCTACAGGGATTAATTATAGGTAGATTCTTTGTATATAGACAAGGGTCTATAAGTATATGCAACAAGTCGGAACTTTAAAATTCCCTGGTTGCATGGTCCCTGTTTAATAATACATAATAATTATACAATTCCAAATTTCCAACAACATGCTTTCCATT
Source organism: Glomeris marginata (assembly GCA_034696005.1). NCBI lineage: Eukaryota > Metazoa > Arthropoda > Diplopoda > Glomerida > Glomeridae > Glomeris > Glomeris marginata. Next base: position 9,335 of record JAQFZQ010002872.1, on the reverse strand, counting down.
TCTTTATTGCTTTTTATTGCAGCATACAATAGGTTCGTCTTTAGCCGAATCCCACCCACAAATACTTCTTGGGGAAATACATGTCTCTACAGAAGAACAATTGCTGATTGGATAGCAATCTTCCAGGCCAAAGTATAACATACAGAATGTGTCTTCAAAAACAAACGTAGTAGTTAGATATGTTGTCGATGCATCTGTGATGTATTTGCACAAAATGTACAAATTATATATTTACACTTTAGTAATTTTGTTATTACCCGCATTGTGTTATAATGAAATGGGTAAAATATTTACCTGTATCGATTTGTCTTTTAAACAAATGATTCGCCATAACCGAGTGTGAAGCAGCAATTGCAAGGAGTGTTAACACATGAAACAGCTTCATTTTCAGAAATCCTACAGCAGATTATGAACTGTTATATTATTGCATGTACATAGTACGTAACCATGCAAATGTTAACTACGTATTATGTTTCCTACTTCTCGAATTAATATTCCTAACAAATTTGTTGCTAGAAAATTACAATGTTTTTCCTGCTATTGATAAAATAGGATAATTAGATTGCTAATATATATAGGGTTTACCTGCCTTAACAAACAAACAAACAAACAAACGTGTTACATCCATGCTCGGTTTCAGTCATCTCATATTCGCATATTAGAAGCAATAATAATAATATGTTCAACGAAAATGTATTCATTGCTCTGGGAGTTATTTACCTTGAATTCAGTTGTTATACCTTGATAGTGCTGACTGAAATATGCTTTCATATAATATAATGTATAGTATATACCCTACATACTGTATATAAACCGGCCTGTTCGATGATAGATATTAAGTGGACCCTCCCACTGACATATGCTATCATTCATCCAATCAATGGGAATACATACAAAACAAGGTATTAGATGTAGCAACAAATTTAAATTCAGTGATTGATGTGGTGATGCAACTAATATGGTCAGCAACCCCTGCTGGTATTATTGCTGAAACTCGTAGAAAACACATCATAACTTAAAATATACTGACATTGGCGTCATAATTCGTTTGCTTTCCAATATGCTATCTATTGTATAAACAGCAACATTCATCACAGTTATTAGTGTCACTTGACAGTGACCCCTAGCTGTTATTTGTCAGGAATGAATTAAAAACAATAACAAAATGATTTTCACAGTTTCAGTATGTATTTGTTAAAACAGACAAACAAAATGTTTTTCCAGCCTTCAAATATAAATTTCATGGTACTCTATTTGTTGCAATCCAGTCCAAGTATTGAGTGATTCTCGTATAAAGTCCTGGGTAAACGCTTCCACATTGAAACCCGGATGCAACAACACCAATTTGGATCCAATTTAAACCATTTGAATCTGGTGCCACAAGTGGTCCTCCAGAATCCCCCTGAAAAACAGAGTTCATGATCCTAGTTTGTAATGGGTTATATAACTCCAATCGGGCGGATTGTTATTAAAGGTGAACTGACAGGGCGGTAAAAGTGGACTATGACCAACCCTGCCATTGGGTAAATTGGGACTACTTGCCAATTAGTCTGTCCATGATTGGCCAGAAAGGGTAAAGTTCAGTGTTCACTTACCGCCCTGTCAGTTCACCTTTAAGAAACCAATTACACCTATAAAACAATTTAAAGAATAGTAATACCTGACAAGCATCCCTTCTTGTGTCATTATACAGTCCAGCACATATTATATCATTTGTGACTCCATCAGGGAGAGTTTCACTAGCTCCCGATAAACCCGAGAAAACATTTTGACATTCTTGTTGCGAGATAACGGGAATAACTGCTGACTGCAATGTAGGTTTATATCGTCCAGCTATTGTAAAACATTTCAAGTTAATGATGATTTTCTTTTCATAAAAGTACACCATGGATATTTACAGAATGCGTCTTGGCCCCAACCGGTAACAACAGAATTTAATCCAGCAAATGTTTCATTAACAAATTGCTTGCTGGGAAGACAAACAGGAGCTATACTTTCACTAAAATTCAATGAAGTTTTCAATACCACTATGGCCAAGTCATTATAAACTTGGTCCGTTTTGTAACCAGGGTGCAGAATGATTCTTTCCACTTCCACTTCAATAGGATTAGACTGGTCCAAGGCATTTCCCAGAATGTAATCCCCAATAACAGCAGCAAACTTTTCATTTGGATCCCTGTAATATGGACAATTTCTTTGCATTGTTGCTACAAGGGCACAATAAACTGACCATGGGATGGGGCACAGTGATGCGCAGAACGTATCGTGCCATTTGACACGTAACGCCAAGTGTTGGAAACGGGTACTTGTGCTGGAATCACTAGTGCCCAGTCCTGGTCAGGTATTTACAATCCTTGGTTGTTATTTATGTTAGTAATGAAATTACAAAATTACGAACTGGTTTATGAAGCAGTGCGCAGCGGTTAAAAGTGATCTTCGACTGATTATCGAAGCACCGCAGAATGGTTTCGTTTTGTTTAATACGTCTTGGTAGAACAAAGCTGCCTGAAATGTGGGAATATATATTATAAAGACTAAATGAACAATTAGATGTTTTTAAATAGGTAATATCAATACCATATATGGGTAGACATCTTTCCCAGTATCATTTCCTCCGACAATAAAAGGTTTCGCTTGGGCTCGTGCCTCGTTTCTCTTCCAAACAACCCCGAAACCAGGAGTTTTAATTTTGGCACATTCAACTAAATATTAAACGAAATAATTCATGCATCCATTACTAAGTTTTATTAAACTCAATTATCTAACACTAAAATTCTAATCTTTAGCATTGACCCACTTAAGAGTAATATTGCAGATCCAAGTAACCACACTGGTATGTTATACCAAGGATCAAAATGTTGCATTGCTAGATATGTGGAATTTGGAACAAAACCAGTATATTGTAACAGTGTATGTACTCACATGGAGGTTCTGGGGTTGTGGTTGTTGTAATCGTAGTGATATTTGAAGGTGTAGTTGTATCTGGCATTTTAGTGCAACACAAATATGGTTCTTTGGTAACTGAATTCCAGCCACATACTTGGAAACCAGGTGTAATAAAATACACTCCTTCAGAAGAGAGGGTAGAAGCTCCTGTACACTGACTTAAGGGGTAACAACCACCTCCGTTGACTACCGCGGCACACGGTGATGGTGGTTGCGGCGTAGTGGAAGCTACATTGTAACATTTCCTATGTCATGCATTATAACTATGCAATAGCATATATATACATATTTCGAAGTATTAGTTACTTGAAACAGCTGGGTCTTGTGACTGTCGCTTGAATAAATTGCTCATCAGTGTAACGGGTGAAATCATTGCGAGTATCAGAAGGGCCTTCATTTTTGCGTCCGTCAATGCGCAGCAGACTTCAAATTTAAAATACATAAAGAACTAGTTCAATATCGTATAGTGATATAGTAAATGCATGTTTCATTTTCATTTGTGTACCACTACATACAGATGTGCTCACGTCATTCTTGGAAAAATATGTCGGTGCGATGAAATACGAGGGCTATCAGGAAAGTATTAGCCGTTCTTTATTTTAAAATACAAAGCAGATGTAATGCTAAATGATAATTAACAAAACGTTTAATATGCACCTTAAACTAGTTTTAAAAATATTACCTTATATGTGATAGTGTTTCTTGTCCCTAGTTAAAATTAATTCCCTGCAAACCTCCTGTCATTGCACGATTCCAGCATTGTTGGGTGTATTGGTTTGTCCAATAAATCAATTGCTGAAGATATAGTAACCTGTTCCCTTTACTGTGAGTTGCTCCTCTTAGTTTTATGAAATAAGCAATCTGCCAATCTCACAGTTTAAACGAGAACAAACTGGTGATAAACTTGTTCAATACACTGGCGGCAACATGACAGGACCTTAGCACTGAACTAATTTTTCTAGAGCCAATAAACATTTGTATATTAAAGGTAATATTTGTAAATAATAGTTTTAAGATGCATGTTAAACGTTTTGTTAATTAACATTTGACATTCCAACAGCTTTATATTTTAAAATAGAGAACGGCTAATACTTTCCGGATAGCCCTTATAGAAGCAGACTCGTATGTCGAAAACATTATAATCATACCTTTTGGGAAGAGTTGCTGCTTGTAATGGTGTATAGAGATCCAGAGTGGAACATATATGTATTTATGTAGCACATATGTCAACAGTTTGTCGCATATTGCTATTTGCCTGACTGCTGCGAATCAAAAAGTTTTTGCGCCACAAGCGCAGAGCAAACAGCTCAGGTAGATTGTCAGCTTTCAAAACAGAAATATGTCACAATGCTCTCGCTCTCTCTTCTGGTAAAATGAATTTATCATCTCATCAATTTACCAGTATACGCGGTTGTTTACTACATCAGATGCTCAATGACGACATTCGTAGGCTAATATTCTTAGAAATTTCATATATGTCTAATCGTAAATAAGTCTTTCATTCAACTGAAATTATTAAATGCAAAATACAATTACTGGAAATAATATTACAGCACTTATTTATTTTACAAGCCACATGTTTTTAATGCGGTGATCAACTGCGCATTTGGATATGGTATACGACAATTGAACTAGTTCCCAGTTCTACAAAACGTTCAAATAGCAAATAAATTAAGGAATATATCACAGTAGATTTAAAACAATGTTTAAAGTTTAAATTGCGAAGAGAAAAAAATCCAAGATGGCCGCCAAATATTTGGAATAATGGACTTGGCTTTCTTTATTCTGCATTGAACCATATAGACTTCATTACAACATAATTCGACAAAGTCTGAATGATGAGCAAAAGACATTGGACATTATTAATATAATTAATGGGGAAAAAACGAGTTATACCAAAAGTAACATTACAACACTATTAGAATTGGTCCCCCTCCCTTTTACGAAGTAACACTCCAAATGAAACATGAAACAAGCTCGAAAACTACTTTTTTCATACGTCTTTTACAACAATTGTTTCATAGCACATAATGTCTTCACCTTCTACATATACGACAAAGATACACAGCATCATATTATTTATTTACCATTCACTAAAAGCCCAAAATAGTAAATTTCACGATTTTAACTTTTTGTTTTACTCGGTATGATAGCACATTCATAACATTTTACATGCGATAATTAACATCCCCATGTCGTTGCATGATAAAAACACAAAAAACTAAATAAAAGTCAATAAAATCACCCAATATACACATATTATGTTCAATGAAGAAGCGATAAAACTATCCATTTGTTTCACATGATACTAAAATGGATTGGAATTGCTTAAAATCAGATATGTCTGTAACTATCTTTGGTTTTGTTGACCACTGTTGCATTATTTGTTGCGGGTAACAAATACAACTCAATATAATGGCATGGTTTTGTATAAAAAAATAAAATAAAAATGTGAGTACTGTATAAAGAAATGTTATTCAACCCAAGTAAATGATTAATGTAAATGCAAGTAGAAGTATAGTCGGAATTACAGATCGGTACGCGTCGATGTTAAAATAAAATTGCAATTCGTCAAATTGTACATCTTATTATTATGTGTGATAAATTACGTGCAGTGCTTTAAAATTAATTACGCACTGTTACGAAAACAGAAAATGAAACGGTGAAAATATTGTTCACCTTTCATCGTTCGCGCACAATAATTACACCGATGGCTTTTATAATACGTACATCGATATAACAAATCAATCGTTTCTTTTTCAAAAATAAGCAGGGTGTTTCACAAACCTTTATATACTGTTTAAAAGTGTCCCTTGTCATCGAAACAAATGAACATTTTTGAATGTTTGCGATACGCGCATCGCATCGACAGGTTCGCGGTCAAACAGTTGCCGTAAATTCTTCCTTACGTGATTAAAATTGTACACATTATTAATATTATTAATACACGATGTTAATGCAACTGTTTGGCATTTAATGTTCGAAAATCTGCCAACAATTATTAACAGAATTATGCATTTTTCCAAGTCCGCGTTCAATCGGCTAGCGCGCGCCCCGTCAAAAGTGTACAAAGATTTATGAAACCCCCTGTAAACAGCTGCTCGTATATTCAGGAGAAGGAAAAAAATATGGCAAATCAGACATTTCATACTGTCATTATTATACCAACTGCAAGCAGCAACAGATAAATGCGCATTTCGTTTTGCGTGTTTAGTTATCGTATCGCGCGAGTAAAATGCATGTACATTATCCGCTGAACTCGCATATCTACGTGGTAATAATAACTTTCTCAAAGAGGACATTAAATTGATAGACATGCACAAAACAAAATATATCGCGTATTAATATATTTTCCGATAGACAACGACCTAAAGTTAAGCGACACAACTGGCTAAGATTCACGAGCGGCTTATTTCGCGGCAAACAGAAAACAAAACCGAACAAAAACCAGACTAAAAAGGAAACTATACACAAAAACGCACAATTAAAAACAAAACAAAAACCATTCTTGCTTCTACATTCTGTAAAGCAGTTCACTTTCCACCTAATAAACCTTTCCAAAATATCAACACCGCGTTACCGTATCAGTGACGCGGTGCTGATTTTTCACATTTTTGTACAACTGCAAATCCAAGACTTTGGCTAAAACAAATGTTGTCAATCGTTTGAGTAACTAGCAGGTATAATAATAATCATAATAATCTTCATGAAGATCACAAAGTCAAAATACTGCGCATTCAATGACAGGTATTACTATATAGCCCAGCAACCGAACGCTATGACACCGTAATTACGTACAACATTTGAACAGAGAAGTTGGCAGTGACTTTGGCCTTTAAATGAGTTGACAAATAAAAACACTTTTTCCTTGTTATCTTCCAGAGTTTAAAAGATATGAGGACACGATGCACTCAACTATGGTAGTACTAGTATATAACCTACACAAGTTTCCGTAATTTTAGATTTTCCAGCGCAGCGGTATATTTTATACGAGGCCCCGTGACTGCTGCATCCATTTTCTCAGAATTACTGTATTGTTACTGAAGTACCATGCAACATTAAATAAACTAAGTCTAAGTAGTAGTTATATTGTCATCTGTTGTGTGTCTTACCATTAGCTAAACTTTTGTATATACTACAGTCAGGCCTCTTTGTTACATCACTTTCTATTTCGTAAATTAAACCATCTCCATTTCTTATATCACACAATGAACTCTTACAATGTAAACTAATCCCACAATTAATCATTTAATGTTTACATTGTGATGTAAAATGTAATTTTCCAAACTATTCCCAGCGCTGTTTGCGCATGAACATCTTACCATTACGCATCAACATGCAATTTTATTCTCACTGATTTCTATAATTTGGAATACAACAAACATAATTCCATACTTCAAACACCTTATTTGTACTGTAAAATATATTGCAAAATAATCCTCTTCATCAAATTAATCGCATCATACTTAACGCGCTGAAATTTCCCAGCCGCGCAACGATTTCAACTCCTAATTCAGACAGCAAACCTTTTTTGTCATCTTAACTACCTGTTTAAAGTAATTATTACAGTATATAGTAAGTTAATATTCAAACGTTAACATAATAAATGATAAGATAAATGTGCATGTTCAAAATTATTTTCTCACGTAATTCAATACGAATTATCAAACGAAGTTAGTGTAGCATCTTCTTACTCGTAATATTTCTGTATTAAATTATAATTAAACGCCTGCATCTGTTCTATTATAAACACACTATATAATGTGCTTATTCATAGAGGCCTGACTGTAATCGTGTCCACGTACTCTGCAGTTGCACTATACGTGACGCGCAAGCAGCGGAGCGCTTCTACGCACGAGTCCCGGTTACGTAGAAGTAAGTTACATGTTCGGATCAGCACATGGCCAGTGAAATTATTCAGTTATTCAATCTCACACTACAGCACTGCAGTGGATTATAAAGGCATTTCCCGAAGCGCACCGAGTCTTAACGCTGAGCATTTCTGTCGCCGGCGCGCGGCGCAATGCCACGCGTTCACATTTCATACAGTGCCGTTATATTAAATGCAATGGTTCAGTCAGAGAAGTGCCAGGTAAGGCTGGAGTAAAACAGATAGACAGATCTACATAGAATAGAAGTAGAAGAGAGATAGATGACAAGATGCACCGACAAAGAAAGCAACATCCATTCACGCGCACATCTTATGCGGGAAGAAGAGTAACCAGACAGCGATAACGTGTACAATATTATTATAAGTAGATTATCGGTAATTATAGTAGAATGTTGCCACATTATCTCACCAACAAGCTCACTCGCATAATAAAAATAGAAATACGCAGTTGAATTGTTGAGTTTTGCAACGCTCCTTATGTCGCTACACCTCGAGGTTCTACGAGCGGCGGGTGTTTGCCGAGTCACCGGGTTCTTGTACAGTAATGTTTTTGAAAGTTTGTTCTAAATTCCCTATAATTAATGTGTTTTCCAAGTTCCATTAATAATAATCAAGCATGATTTTGCATTTCAACTCGTCTAATGGGCTTAAATGTGTACGTAATACGAGTTGCGCACCACTTCAAACTAAAACCAGGATTGATTCTCTCATATCTGGATTTCTATTTTACAACCAACATATTGCCCCAGTGTCAACTATATAAGCAAAACTGTGTTTAAAACTTGTGTGCATAAATCCACGTAACGTACCTGGCATGCCAGTGTCACGGTACCGGTTGGAGTGAAGGTAACCGTAGCGAAACAAGATTGGACACATTTCCCCTTTCCCTCCCATCAACCTGAACCCTGCTGCAAAATTCATAGTCTCTTAACTCTTAATTTACAGAAGAACTTGTTTGTTTTTCTACGAAAAGGAGGTGCATGAAGATCTCCGGTAGGTGGTGTACGTGGTGGGTGCGCAGCGCGTTGGGTAGCTTTCCTCTTTTTGTCGTCTTACGCCAGTAATTTCACAATCAACATGGGGAGGACCAAGGTTAGGAAGGATAGAGATGTGTACGGCATGGGTGAACCTGATGTCAGGTCATCTTTCTTCATGAGAACGGTACCGATAGCGTGAACGTACCCGTTGGTAGCTTCGATGTCCGACACCTCGATCACCGCGGAGACTCCGTTCCATTGAAGCACGATTCCTGAAACGGACCCAGGCAAATATTCATTACTAACCTTATAACTGAATGATATATAATACTATTTAATCCAAAATTTCATTTAGTAACACGAACATGTCCGGTCCAGGGTGTAAAGTGGAAAGCAGTCAAAAAATATATGAAATATAGGAATGCCATTTCCAAAATATAGGATGAAATATAGGATGAAATATAGGAATGTTTTTGGAAAATATAGGATGAAATATAGGAATTTCCAAAAAATTAGAATGA
>JAQFZQ010002871.1:0-12354 GCA_034696005.1 Glomeris marginata | reverse complement strand
GATGGCGGCAAAATGTTCGAAACAACTGCAGCGCCACCCAACGACTCTTCTGGGAACTAGCGCCAGGAAACTTGTGATAATTATATGGAATTTAGGAGGAATTATGGAAACTTCTTGGTTCATAATTTCTAGGCATGATTTGAACCGAATATGAAGTGTCATGTGAAAGACAGTGTATTTGATTGGAAGAATGTAAAAATGTGAATAAAATGCTTGTAAAATGATCAAAGAAAGATGACATGGAGAAAATGAAAATGTATGGTAGCGTTTGTGTAACTTGTATCTGGAAAATGTGTAAAATATGTATATTTTTAGAGATGTTGCCCTGTTGTTTTATTTAGCAACGAAAAAAAAACATTTTAAACAGAAGCACAAATTGAAAGGATTGCTGAATGTAAATGAAATGGAGAAAATGATTTACTATTTGAAAAATCACATTCCTGTTGCAGCATAGTTCCGAATAGTTTTATTATTATTTATGGAGTGTTAGCATCCCATGTAATAACGAAAAATGTAGCACACATTTGTAAGACAGTTACACATGTTTCGGCTATTGTTAGTACTCAATCATAATTAATATTAATCGCACATATAATCAATCATAATTGTCAGGATCCCAGTTGGGCCTAACAACTCTTTCCAATTTGTCTTAGGCAAACCTTGTCCACCATTACTTATCGGACAACCCTTAAAATGGGTCACATTTTCCCCTTTCGCACTGCAGCATATTTCCTACATGTTGCGTGGGTGTGGGCAACAATTAGCATGGATGTCAGAATGACTCCTGACCATTCACCTAATGGGAACTTGAGTTTAACAACGTGGAGGTTCTGTTGCCTTTGTTCCAAGGCATATTCTTAGCAATAGCCTAAGAACCACAAATTGTTGTTCTTTTTTTACCATAAACATTTCACAGTTTTACAGGGTACCTACAAACTTCCCTTTAAAAATTCCAGGATTTTCAAGGGCATTTGTAACTTTTCCCAGTACACAAAATACATAAAGCGAAAGGTAGTGACATAACAAATCACATTACCCCCTGTATACAAGCTGATGAATAAGTGGAATGAACCAGCAAATTTCAAATAGACTCCTTCATACTTAGTATTTTGCTAGAAGCAAATTAAAAGAGGAACACAGAAATGAATAGATGAAATAATGTAAAGTGTCAAAAATGATAAATTTTCCAGTGTAATTCCAGGATTTCCAGCACATGTCAGTCGACACCCTGTCTAATCTGTAGCTGGGTCTTGACAACAAAGTTTTTTTTTGGATTGGTTGTTTTGCTATAAAATAAATGCAATGTGTTCCACCAACAATTTAAAAATACTAATGCAATATAAAATGAAGTAAGCGAACGGCACTTTCCTTGTGAATCATTTGGAGTGTCTTTTACATTGATGATTGTTGTACAATTAGTCAATCCCAAATTTGGATCATTCAGGTAATGTAACACACTGAGCATTTGAATTAAGTGTGGATATAGAAAGGACTAGCAAATGAGCAATATTACAACGAATAAACACATTTATCAAAATTAATAATAAACTTTCACCAATTATTGTCATTTCTATGACCCAATATGGCCGACAAAAATGTTGCTTTTTTATTAAATTTAGCTATGAAAACGAAAACAATTATATTAATCGTGCCAGCTTATTTTTATGCGCTTTAAATTGTTCCATATGGTTGACTTCATTGCGATCCACCTCTAATGAGGTGAGTTGGTATCAATTGAAAATGGCCACACCTAAACAGAATTTACAGCATACTTTATTATTTACTTAAAAAATTGAGTTGCTTGTTGATTTCTCAAGTGAAACACCCAGTAGCACGCAAACTCGATTGCAAAAGTTGAAAGGGAGTGAACGTAAACTAATTAGGAACTTATTGTAAAAAAACAACAGCTTCTTTCAAAGCCATATAAACTGAAAAAGTACACAACACGCAGCTCTTCCTTAAAATTTTTTTTATATTTACCATTTATTTTCTCAATTTTCTTTTAAACTCTGCCAGTTAATCGTCAATAACATGCCTCACTTTTAATTCCAAAGAATATTGATTATATATAGGTATTACCTGTATCAAAACTATATACATATACCTGAACACAAAAATACATATGTTTTAATAATATTACTTTAATAATCTGCCAGGTAATTGTCAATGACATGCAGCATCTCCAATTCAAAAGAATATTGATTATGTTGGATGCGAACCTATTTAAAAATCAGTCTATTTGAAAATAAATATAAAAAATGTCCTAAAATGGATGACAGTCGAATGAGATGGAAATGCATTGCAAATCGCACACACAAAACAAAATATTGACCCTAAATGACACGTAAGCATGCGTTTAAAAAATAATGCAGTGAGGCAAATCACATTTAGTCACCTTGTACACAATACAAAAGTTAACTGTTGCAGTAGATTATGTTGGTCAGTAGGACGAGCGGACACTAAGCCTAGGGCAAGATAGCAAAACTCCTTTATGCACTTCAGTTACCTTAGGGTGTGGTGTGACGAAGTGACGCCACATGTTGTAGTAGTAGGCAAACCACATCAAACAGCAATATGTACCCATCCCCCACCCATAAATACCGGAAACGAACCTCCTATATATAAAGCTACTGTCTTTCTAACCAATGCCAATAATAGCAGTGTTCATCTTGCCACCAGCACTCCATCACTGTTACATGAGATACCAAGTACAATGATACTACACCAGGTAATGTCTTAATTATCATGTGCAGCAGCAAAACCCAAGGCAAAACATTATCATTATTATGCACGGTTCATACCAATCTGTGATTACCATTTTCCAGGTTTTCCATAGCGTTTTGGCAAAATTTCCAAAGCATATTCTTAGCAAGTTAAAGTAGTTTTATTACTGTAATAATTTTAAAAATAATTTTAATTGATAACACATTTAAATATCATATAAGGTTTGTATATCAATTTCCTTGAGTTTTCCAGGTTTTGGCACAATTTTGACTAATTCACCGAGTTTTCCAGGTTTTCCAGAGTGTTTAGGCAAATTTCCACAGCATAATCTAAGCAAGTTAAACTAGTTTCATTTACTACAATCACCTTTTCTAAATAACTTGAATGTAAATTAAAACACATTCACATTTCATATTATAGATATCATATAAATTTAATCTCTTACTTTTCCAGGTTTGTGGTAAAATTTTGGTTAATTTCCCGAGTTTTCCAGGTTTCATAGAGTGGTATGAACCCTGTTCTTTTCCATAGATTGACAATAATGATTTATTATGTGTTTAAATTTAAAAAATAATCATTAACTTATCAATTATGTAAAGCATTAAATTTATTGAACTTAATTCATTTTTCTGGTCAAACCTGTCTACCCTAAAGCATCTTGTTACCTACGCCTTTCACATATTTAAATTCTACCTTTTTACAAGCGGTCTAGCTGTCTGCATTTGCAAGTTCCACCCGTTCTTCTGTGTATATTGGTTGTAATGATAGGCAATAACATTGACATTTCCATTCACCACTGACAGGTTTCGCTGTATATCAATATGAACAGTACACTGCTCTACACATAATTCAAAATTAATTTGAATATAAAATCTGCATTTGTAAATGCATATACCTATGCACATGTACAGTTACAATAACAGATATTTATTAGAATGGTGCAATTTTTCTTAAAATAGTAGTTTTGTGTTTGAAATCTTCTGCAAAAACCAGTATTTTATGGAACAAGTTTTTATGAGGTTAACATGTAATTTTTGTTCAATTTTTTTTTTACTGCGTGAAACACGTTGTTACCAAACTAAAATTAAAAGAGTCACCTGAGTTTATTATTATCAATAGCTTTGAACAGATTTGCATCTTATATAGAAGAATAAATTCTTTATATTCTCAGAAAAAACATGAAATTTTATGTAATTTTACGGTTGCATGCACAACAGCTGGAGGTAGGAACAACTAAAAGGAGAGATAGCTTCAAAAATGCAACAGCAAAATAATTGAATAAACTCGGGTCAACAAATTACCAAAAACTTGTTAAGAATTTCCTGGTTGTTTTATGTTTTTTTTTCTCTCTTTAAAAGATTGTGTGCATCTTTGTGGTCATCGTTGCAACTTCAGTAGCAGCACCTCAGGGCGATTACGGTTACGGAAATGACGTAAGAAATGCTACATATTTTACTTCCTTGTTATATATAAAAAAACCTATTTGGAATCAAAATGAAATCAATTGAATTCTTTATCTAGCCATTGATAAAATACATTGGGAATCTTTTAGTGTCACCTCGGTTAGTGTCACAATCTGGATACAGTCGCCATTATTAGCATGCAGGATTTTGTGTTACAAATATCGGTTATAATCACACCTCATTGAAGAAATTTCCGATCAGGAATCAGAATTTTAGACGAAATTAGGGTTTTCGGCACCTGATATAGTCAACAATCCTATTTCTAAAGTAATCCTCACCATTATAAACTTTGTGACCCTGGTAGCCTTATACATGGAATAATTCAACTTCAACATATAAACAGGTCCTACGTAATTAACATAATTAGGGAAAACATTTTTTTAATAAATTAAAGGAACAGGAGCCAATTTACATATAGATTCTCATATAGTCAACTTATATGGAAAGTTTCTTGTAGCTTAAGCATATAAGAAACTTCGGTTACAGTCAATTACGGTTACAGTCACAAATATGGTGGTCCATTTCAGTGTATATAGACAATTTAACAATTTTGTGAAATCAGCTCAAATTGGATGCCCAACAAAATGGCCGCCAGTTGTCAGTATTTCGTATTTATAAGAGTTTAGTTCAAGGTGTGTCCTATACACTGACATAGCCAATGATTTAAAAAATATTTCACACAAACTTAAAGGTGAAGTGACATGTTATTTTTGAGATACTCGAATTTGATTAAAATCTGACATATGTTGTAAGAATGTGAATGCCTGTCTGTTTGCTCATTTTGGATTTTTTGTGTTGAGTCGTTTTTGAGCAATGACCAGTTACAACAGCATTACAGAATGAAAAACCGCAAATGTGGACACGCCTCAGCATTCATGACCACTCCCACTTTACAATTGCCATATACTGAAAATGAGGCGTGGCCATTTCACTAAATTCAATTGCTATTAACGTTTTTGACTAATTTTCAAAGAAGTTTTCACTTGAATACTTTATAACTTTCTTTCATTGCTTTACTTTGTGTAATTTAGTTTCAGAGTAAAGTAAGTTTATAATTATCAAACCGTGTCAGTGAATCACCTTTCAAGTCATATGTGACATAACAAGGGTACAACTGACACACTGTTTAGCAGGGTCACTAAAATCTAGGTTACGTTGTTGACGTCATTTATATATTGTTTGTCAGCAAGTACAAGGGCAACAGTGACTTTCTATAAATGGTGTGCCACACTGTACCCTTCTAACTTCTGCAAAACAATAGCATCCCAAAAGTTCAATAAACTTTTTTAAAATGTCATAACTATACTAAATTCCAATTTATCTTGGCAAAAAAGGGCGTGTCTACTTTCACGATTGACATCTTAAGAGAAAATAGTAAATGGTTGCTGCCTGCTTGGCCACGCCCCCAAATGTGCAGTTTGTAAATGCAATCAGTTGGTTATAGTAAATAAACCAGTAATCAAAGAGACTCACGCCTGTTTTGCGAAGACACGCCCACTTTTTTGCCAAGTTAAACTGGAATTTAGTCTAGTCCTACATGAACAACATTTTCTTGAAAATATTTGTAAAAGTATTTACGCCATCCATGCAAACAGTTGCGAAGATCGAAAAGTTATATGGCCACAAACAGGTTTTTATTTCGAATAAATAATTGGTAATACGTATGTTAATGTGTTGAGAAAAATTACAACTCATGGAGCTGTAATTCAACATGTCAGCTACAGGGTATACAGAGAAATTCCATTCATATTGTAACTTTTCCATCATAAATCAATACGCATTGGTATGTTACATGACCACTTCTCCATTACGTGTTCAATACCTGTTCATGAAACTTGAAAAAGTTTCTATGAACCAGTGAACAAACTTGTATACCTTCTTCCTGCTTTGAGAAACAACATCAAAACCAAACCACTGCATGAGCATGATCTATCTTCTTTTTTTCTATTTCTATTTCTATTTCTAGTTTATCAGAAACTAATAAAAAATACTGGTATACTATACCAAATTCCACTTTATCTTGGCAAAAAAGGGGCGTGAATCCCTTTGATTTTTGGTTTACTTACTAGCCAATTAGCGTGTTTACAAACTGCACCATTTGGGGGTGCGGCCAGGCTGGCAGCAACCATTTACTATTGGCTCTTAAGATGTCAATCATAAAACAGATACCTTTTTTTGCCAAGATAAATTGGAATTTAGTATAGATGTGCAAACACTTTGGTTTTGCAACAGAACCACTATGTTTACAGTAGAATCTTCCTTGCTTTTGTCTCTAATAAGGGTATGCTCTTATAAGGGAATCCCTTTGTAACTGCTCTCTGCCTTTATAATAAACATCATTTGTGAACAAAATAGTGTACCTAGCTTGCTTGTTTGGAAGCACAATTATGAGCATCAACAGTCAAGTCTCCAAACAACTTTTTGAGTCAATTAATCCACAGCGGCCGTTGCTGCTCTTATATAAATCAATGTTGTTCTTATAAGGGAAGTGTCCTAATATGGAAGTGTCCTAATATGGAAGTTCCCTTATTTGGTGTGCAATTACGTGGAAAATATGAAGGAGGGATGAAACCTTGATTTTATAAGGGAATGCGCTTATAAGGGGAGCCACTACAGAGAGATTCCACGTACTGCATATACTATGTTTGCTTTTATATGAGGTTCCAGTTTTGAGGTTCCAAGTGAACGTAGCCTTGCTGAGCAGGTACAGCAACAGACCCACCTGCATCAAGGTTGGTAGGAGGAGAGGTTAGCTCATGCAACTTTTCTCAGTGACGTCACCGGGATCCCAGCGCCCCAGGACATGTAATTCTACCAATCATCTGAGCTTTGGACTTTGAATGTATGCACGGTATCAATAATATCACAGCAGTTGGTGCCAGTGACGTCAGTTTCATGCAACTTCTTGCACAAGAAATGTTGCATGAGCTAACCTCTTCTTCTACCAACCTTGCACCTGCATTCCCACCTGCTGCCACCTACAGAGTTCTACCCGCAATCACAGTCACGTGATCAGGCGCCTAACCTTTATTTATATGAGGGTCAGTCAAATGAAATCCGAACACCCACCATAACACAAACTCCATTGCCACTTTGTCACGGGGTGTTCGGTTTTCATTTGACTCACACTCATATGTATACTAGCCTTGGCAGGTATACTACATAGTATATGTTTCCATATAGCCGCTACAATCAAGCGATGCGGCTGCGACTTGCGGCTGCGATTTGGTTGCGGCTCATCGCAAGTTATTGAGCATGGTGAATAACTTGCCACGGAGCCGCAGCGTCGCCATCGCCGATATGGAAACGCTCCAGCCGCCGTCGCTATCGCCGCTGCATCGCAAATTGCGGCCGGTTCGCCCCAAAATCGCCGATATGGAAACCAGGCTTTAAGCAATGAGTATACAGTATACAGTATACAGCTCATTGCTTTAAGACTGGTAAAAGTGATGAAACTCCAGGGAAAGTAGGCAGTGGTATGATATAAAAGATCGCTTTTCATTTGCTATACCATGCAGTACTGTAGCCAATCAAATGACGTCTACTGACCATGTGACTGGGGGAGAACCAAAGCGGGTAGAATAACAAACACACACAACTGTCTTTCTCTTGAACACAACTACTACTCAAAAATACAGATTACAGCGCCCTCTACATGCAGTCCCCACAGTGACTGAGTTTTATGACGCCATTTTGGCTTTGACTAACCAGAATACATGTGTATTACACCATAATAATTTAATTATAGTTTTAATCTTCCCCAGAACAACTTTTTCTTCTCTTTCCAATCTAAATAATTCTTCTGTCATTCCCAACTTTCCTAAAACAATTCTTTGGTTGCGCTTTCCGTTTCTGCCCGACCAATTTCAATTCTGCACAGATTTTACCAATGTTCTTATCCATATCAACTTCACATTAACTTCCTCCTGAATTACATTTTAACACTCAAAAACTTTGCACTGGCCAAGTTGCAACCCTGTATATTATTTTAAATTTCCAAACAATTGTTTAGATCACAGGAACTTATTCGCAGATTTGTCAGTATTTTAATTGGCATGAACGCATTGATTACTCTTTGCAGAATTACGAGGAAAGGGATTACAAATTCAACTACGTGGTGAACGATGATTATACTTACAACTACCAAACAAGAGATGAACAGAAAAATGGAAATGCTGTCACTGGCCAATATACACTTTTGGAACCAACGGGAGAACTGAGAGTTGTTAATTATATTGCGGATGAATATGGGTTCAGAGCACATGTTCGACACGACCCGTACAATGGAAATAGCTGAACATGTTTCGCTACCAATTCACCTACATTATAATGTTATATCATCATCATGTATCGTGTCTGTACATAATACTGCACTCATTTGTCAATAATAAAATTTTGAATTTTCATATTTGTACGGCAGGGTTAAATGCAAATTGCATACATTGTATTTTAGTATGTTTGTAATTGTTGTACTACTTATATGCTTGGTTAAATCGAAATTAGGTAAGAAGGTAAGACTAAGGACAACTTATATGGACCACAAAGGCATTGTGGGACATACACAATATGTATAGCTTTTGGCAAATGATTGATATTAAATTTAGGGGCAGGAATACAAGTCTTCAAAGAATTCAACTCTTTTACAGGATTGAAGTGATTATATCGTATATCCAGGATTTGTAGTGAGCAAGCCAATCAGAATGCTTATATCCACTATTTGCTTCTAACGAAATGGGATTTAGGTGATGATATACATTTTATGCAATACTTGCTAATTAACAAGTGGTTTGATGACAAAGTTACATAGCAGTGGGTAAGGTGCCCTGAAACTTTACTAAAATGTAGCTTTGGGCATTACTTACACAAAATTTACAGACATAATTAAAACATTGAACAATTAAATTTCCTTTCTAATATTTGACACTGTATCTTTTTGTTTAATTTTTAAAAGTCATTGCTTTGAACAAAGAATTTGGCAAAAGTAGTTGAAAGAACAAGTGCTGCGTAACTTTAAAAAATCTGAAAATACAACGCATTGCAAGCATGCATTTTCCTCGTGCCATTATAATTAACCTGCACAAAACTTGTCATCATAACCTGAGATGGGTGGTGATCAGCACTTTGCACAGTGTTCCGAAGAACACTAAATGCAGAGTTTTGCACATTGTGTGCAGTGGGTCATCTTGTAATTTTGCTCAGAACATTCAACACAGGAGTATATCACCTTTCCATGCTGCTAATAAAAATTAATTCCTTAGGATATGTACCAATTATAACTACACAATTGATATTAAATTTTCCAATTCTGTAATTTTCGCGTAATCAAAACCATGCTATTATAGCCTATAGATAATGGAGCTTCATATAATAAAAAACTGCATTGCCGTAGATCCAGTCAATCTTGATATATTATAATAATTTCACATTTGATTAAATTCTCAAGTTATTTAAAGAATCTTGACTGATTAATTCATGCTAACTGCAGTGTACATATATAAAAGTACGATAGGGATGATACAAATTTTAAATGGCAATAAGTTGAATTCAAATTGTGGAATCACATTTTAGACATTATTTCAGATGCCACATCCATCGTGATTGTAAATTATGCTTTTTCAACTTTGATATTACGCTTATTATCACATTTAAGCAGCTATACCAGAGAAGGCCCGGACAAACACGTGTAAACAGATGGTGGAATTGGAATCAACGGTGGTGTCATCTGGAGGACCACGGAAATTGTTCCGGTTTTAGTTTTCCATGCAGTCGGCGTTTCCCACATTTTTACTAGAAATTCACGTATGGATTTTTATGAATAGAATTGAAATGAATGTACAAAGAATCAAATAAACATTATAATTCAATATTTTGCACCCATTTTGCAGTAGGCTTGTGGGTTGATCAACCTCGTTGTATTTTAATCACCAAATCGCTTTTACGCTGTTAATTTTTGAGATTACTGAATGATTTAGGGTATTGAATTTTATTTGTGTAATGCGAAATATGCTGTAATTTTCCATAAATTAACATTGTAATTGCCATTATCCCAATCTGTATGGGTTGAGTCCTTACTTTCTGACGATCATGTGTCAATTAATTACTTAATTTTCATGAAATTGCATTATTTTTCAATATAGGGATCTTCCATGTAAATTAAATTTGTAATAACAGTGGCTTATTTTGTTTATAGCCCCTGCATTGTAACCAATATTAAAGGACAATTGTCAGTCGCAGTTCAAAAACATGGCTGTAAGTGCCCCGCTTTAATCCGATTGGCCTAGAACTCACTTATACGACATTTTAGCTAACGCCCACTGCCAGGTATACGTTCATAATCCCTCCGTTCGCTGGTCTCATCAGTGAACGAAAACACCAATGAAATTGCAATACAAGTAAAGTTGCGCCTCTGGACAACAGTTGGCACTGCAACAATTGCACTTGTGCTTAGCTTGCTAATAACTTTTTGTTAATTGAAATCTGACTTTACCACGATTTTTTCAACATGTTTTCCATGTTTGATGAGGTTATTAGGGTATCGTCGAAAATGCCGACAGTTCACCTTTAAGTTAGATTGTGTATATCAATATACAATTTTATTTCCTGGAAAACACTGTCCAGTGTTTCCAGAAAAGTACATTGCACTTGACCAACAGCTATTGTCCACCTATTAAGTGACAAAAGGTGGAAGGGGGATTTCTTAAACCGTTTTCCGAACATAACCAGAGCGTAGACTATACCGAGTTGTATATTGTGAGATACGTATGCTGGAGCATCATTGATAAGCTCTGTCATTGGCTGAAACTTGCAGAGGCGCTTGGCCTCATTGGCTGAAAATTCACATTTTGCCAAAACAGAACTTGGTAGTTTATGTATAATACGCCCAAAGTGTCACAAAATTAAATTATGCGAAGTGTTTACAAGGTAGACAATGCTTTAACAATACTTTCAATATTTTGAGTCCCTAATTGTGTCAACCGGTTCAATGTAGGATGGCATAACTGTTGTTTTTCTCGGAAAATTTCCTATATCCGAATTTTTATTCTAATTTCTTAAAAATTATATTTCTTATAAGCGAGTTTCTTATATCCAAGTTGCTTAACATGGAAATTCCTATACTTTCAGCCGGGACTTTACAAAAAGTTGCTTATATCCGAGTATTTCTTATAAGCGAGTTTCTTATAACGGGGTTTCACTGCATGGCTTTTGCAAGTCGTTTTACCCATTTTCCTTCCATATTACATCATGCAAGTTGAACTCGGCTAGGAATATATAAAACCTTTGAAAAATTCTTGTTTTGTTCAATGGCCTACACATTACACGCCGTATATGAAATGCGCAATGTGAAACTCATTTATTGCACACGAAAATGTAGTTCAATTTACGCTTTGCCACATATGTATATACTGAATCTGAAAACAATTGTAAGACTGTAAATTCAAGCGATCAGAAAAGTAATTCCATTGTGGTATGGAAATAAGGAGATATCCACTATAATTATTTATTTAAAAGAGTAATTCAAGTAGATATTATCTTTCATTTTTGTTCAATTGTAATATAAATATTTATATATGTAAGTGAGACATCAGTATTTTAAATCTTCCTGGTATCTTGAAAGAAGTTCATTCAATATATGTTACCTGACACAAGTTCGAGTCAGGTTTACTATAAGACAATAGAAAAGTCGTTACACTGGACTAGAAAAAGTTTGATTATCATAAATATATTTTGCAAAGCAGAAAGATATCCACACCTTTACAGGGTCAATGTAGGTACCACTCCTTTTACATTTCCAAATCTCCAAATATTGTTAGATTAACAACACAAACAAATATTTTATGTACAGTATATTACAAATGAGCAAATAAAATTAAACTTTCAATAAAACCAATAATTCCAGTATAGATCATGTAGTACTTGCTGTTTCCGTTATATGTAGATAACTTTCAACGAATTATGATCTATACTGGAATTATTGGTTTTATTGAAAGTTTAATTTTATTTGCTCATTTGTAATATACTGTACATAAAATATTTGTTTGTGTTGTTAATCTAACAATATTTGGAGATTTGGAAATGTAAAAGGAGTGGTACCTACACTATCAGACAAAAGTTTGGAAATTTCCTCATCTGATATGTGTTGGTGGGATTTGAAGATGGAAAACTAAAA
>JAQFZQ010002870.1:0-12369 GCA_034696005.1 Glomeris marginata | reverse complement strand
AAAGTAGGCCTACTACTCGATGCCATTGGCTGCAGTCAGGCGCAAGCTCCGCCTACTTAGTCTACGGCTTGGCTGGGTTTCACTATAAATAACTAAATAAATAAATAAGAAATATTAGAAATTTAGACATTTTTTAGAAATATTAGAAATTTAGACATTTTTTTGAAATTTTACAAATTTTACTAAGGATAAACAACAAAAGACCAGAGATCCGAAAAAGGATCCCATATCCGACAAAGTTGTTGTCCAGAAAACTTCAAGTTTCTCGAAAACCGAGGCAACTGCAACAATATCTAAGGAGGTATTTGAATTCAGCAAGAGTTGGTGCATCTACCTACCAATTTTCATCAAGTTCTGAGCAAATTGAATTTTTGCTAAATTTTCCATATCCGGACATGTAAAAATTGACGCGTTTAAGAACCTTGTTCTGCGCATGCGCGGAACAAGACGCCGCCTGGCCGCCGGGTTCGGAAATTCAGCAGCAGGTGTAGAATGCATGGCGCGAATATGAAATTTCGGTAAATTTCGCACAAAATACGATTTCCCCTCGGGAAACTGAACCAGTTTGGTTTATTACGGCCATTTCCAGTCGAATCTTTACACGAGGAACGTAGCAATAATTATTTTGCACGATTCCCGTGTGTTTATAGCGATCGGCACGGCACAACGAATTGGTCGGGTGAAAGCATTCGCCCCAGTTGCTTTAGTTCACTAGCCACCGTTTGATGGCGCGCGCGCATTCTTAAACCGGTCAATTGTCAAAAATTCGATCGCCTCATATCGATTCCATACGTATACATTTTTAAAGTAGAACTAATTTAAACACTGTTGGCTAAGTTTGAAGGCTCCAGCACGCTCGGTTACTGAGATAATCGCGTTTGAAAATTGACTAAGTTGTTGTCCAGAAAAATTCACTTTTCTCGATATTTCCTTATATTTTATAAATTTGTATTTTTTTTTTAGAGTAGCATTTGTCATTATCCGAACGCATGGAGTATACACTCTCTGCAACCCACCCCTCAAGACAGGTTCTTGGCACGGTCCCAGCTAAATCATTCTTTGAAAGGACAGTAGGTGCTTGTGATGGTACACCTTATTTCTTGCATGGACAACATAATGAATATGCGTATTGGGCATATACCAAAGCAACACAGAATCTGTAAAACTGATTTTTATTACATTGGGGTTTTCACAACCTCCATATTATTGGTGATGGACACATACGCGTGAAACCGAGAAGATGGAAACATTTTGGCCGCCATTACTCTTTTTGCGCTTAAAATACGCAGCTTGAAATAGCAAGGAAAAGGCTTACTTATTATTCTCTTAATATATTTATATAAAATAGCACAGACCTGACAAACGGAAAAATAAACAGAAAACTAATTTTCCACCCGAAAAGAAAAAGTACATTTCGACACAAAACATTATGTACAAGTAAATTAACGAGTAAACAAGTATTTTGGCTTCTGTACAATATGCTCCGGTAACTACAATATATTTATCATTTCCATCGCAATATTAATCGAAATAATAAGTCAAGTCGCTTTACTAAAATGGGATTATGAAAACTTGGGTATGATAACGGTAGAAGCCAGCCACGGGACGGTCGTCGAAGGACATCGCGTTCGACTTCACCGCGAGGATGCCGTCCCGTAATGTACCCTTCACGAGCAACTGCCCGGGTGTCGAATCCGTTTCCTTTACCGGTCACGGTCCTTGGCGGACACGTGCCAGCGGTACGGACATTTGGTTCACGCACTTGGCGGGCAACTGCTGTTGCCGTGGTTAGAGAGCACTCGCCTTGCACCTCTGCGGGTCCCAGATACAAATCTAGGCCCAAGTGCAAAGGGCTACTTTTTTTCTAGTTATCCTGCCAGTTTGTGAAGGGTTTTCTCCAGGTTCATAGTTTTATATTACCTGATACCGATTCTTGGACTGCCCACTTATCAATTAACGTGATCGTTAATTGGTAAATCTGCCAAATGTACAACTACGGTTATTCCGTTTTAAAGACCGTGGCGGTTTCATCTCGTACTCGGTGTACATCTATAGCAAATTGGAAACGAATTCAACATCCCGGTACGCTCGTCTTCCCGAAAAACACCAGAAAACAAACGTTTACCGCTCCGGACACCCTGTATATACATATATATGGTCGATGTACAAGAAGAGAGCTGCGGGTGCTGGGAACGACATCGTCAGTTATTAAACGGGACTTTCGAAAATTTCCAGTGTCCGCAGAGAGGTTTCCTAACAATTTCGTCATGAAATGGCACCGCGTAACACAAAAAGAAAACGACGGTGGTAAATAACGCTCGATCATCTACTTTCAGCCGATCGATGACTAGTACTCCGTTCGTGATTTCTAGCTTAACCGACGAAAAAGAACACGAAGTTTTCAAAGGTTAAAAATGAGCTGCTCTCGGCGAAATTCCATCCGTTAATCGTGACGTATTTACAGACCGTGGCGAGAAAATCTTTCTCCGCGTAAACTCCCGTACGGAACACAGACAAAAAGCAGAATGGACTTCGGTGATCGGTGCCGAAAACAAAGCTATTTACAAATACCCACGTGTTTTGTTTCTACCGGTGAGCTGCCAATTTTGTCGCCTCCGGGGGGTAAAACCGCGAAGATTGGATCGTACGAAACAGGTACGCGTTAAGCCTTTTGGAACCGACATGCAATTACAGAGGAGGATCTTGAAGAAACTCGTACGTTGAATCTTAGCTAACGTGTGACGGGACAAAAAATCCCATTGGCGCAAGTAAAAAAGCCAAACTCCCTTTTCGATCTTGCCTCGTCCCGTCTCGCGAACACCGAGGATCTGAACGAAACACTTCTGTGGGTTTTCGAATCCTTCCGGCGCGGTCCATCAAGCGAGCGGCGTGGTCACTTCGGCCGGTCTCATCGTGCCGTCCACTAGCGAAGTGCGGCTTCCGTTTCCGTTGGCGGTCAAACTCGCCCCGCTACCGTTCGCCACACTGCTGCCGTTGCTGTTCGAGCCGGCCACGTGACCAGCCAGGTGCCCGTTGTTCACACTGTCCACCGGCGAACCGATGCCGGTGATGCTCTCCATGGCCCGGTACAGGAACAGGTAATCATCCTGCAACGATTTCACTTTAACGTTCCCATCCTTCAGTAACGCAAAGACCCAAAGCCTACCAACCTGGGATCTCCACATGCCCGGCCGCCTCATGTGGTACAGCTTGGCGTACTGGTACACGTCGACGTGGTTCTCGGTGTCCAGTTGTTTCCTGAGGGTGGTGAGGCAGCAGAAGGTGGCCGCTTCGGTGCCGCCGTACCTGTCGATCACCACCACCGGTCCGTTCTGATTGTCCGAGAACCACTTGAGTACCGCGTGCACCAGGTCGAACACCGAGCTGAGCGGGATGCACTGCTGGGGCCAGTTGCAACAGTGCACCAGTTGGCACACCAACTCGTAGTCGTCCTGCAAAGAAACCAACGCGCCAACCGACACCGTTAACTTCTCTCAACTTCTCCCTCCCGACCCGATCTTCCGCCAACCCTTACGGTACATACTTGGGTGGACTGGATGAGGAAGTTGCGCGTCACGTACGCCGAGTGCGCGACTTCTTCCGACAGCTTCACCTTGAATACCTCGAAGTCGTAAACCTCGTCTTTCAACGGCCAAAAGCACTCGTAATCCTGCGCAAAATCCTCAACGATCAACAACTAAACCCGAAACCCTTTACGTTATATTAATAATCCAGCCACCGAACCTTGTCGTCCACCGACGACAGAAGAACAACCATTTGTACGTTGTGGTCCCAAACCATCTGCCAGAAATCGGACACCGTGTCTTGCAGGGGATGTTGCGTAACGATGAACTCCCTCAATTTATGCAAACCCTGTTTCGGAAACACGTGTTAGCCAAAATTTAGCGGCAAGGACATCGGCAGGTGTTACCTGTAGAAAAGTGGCGTTGATGTAGTCTGACCCTTCAACGCCGGGCTTTGCAGATATATGGACCCTGTAGGCCTCGACCGGAAGGATTCTTCGCTCGTGGACTCTGTTTTTACTCTGGTTACAGGGTTTGTTGGCGGAAATCAGCTGGAAGTCTTTCGGTACGAACGCGGTTGCCAGCTGCCGGATCGGATACAAAATTTCCCCGGTTAGAAGCAATCGGTTGCGTATTTCTCCCAGCGGTTAATACCGGAAACCGCAGACTCACCTTAAACTGTCTCTCCAATAGCTGCCAGGGCTGTTTGTCTCCACGGTTACCGTCAGCCGTCTGCAGGTTCTGAAGGTATCTCGTGAGGTACGGTGCGCAGATGTCGGTCTCCCCTCCTTCGATGGCTTCCAGAAGGGCATCGTGGATGAATATATACTGTTCCTGGAAAAAGCAATAAAGAGATCCAAGGATGAATTGATGATGATTACGATACCTGAACTGTTGCCAAATGTCAAGGTGTTTGTGACCTTGGGAGACAATTTTCTGGCAAGGAACTGACAACAACCCTTATACGTGTCTGCGAACTGGCACCGAGCCAGCAATGACAAACAGAATATTACATTTAAATTCAGAACATTTGCGACATAATAAGTCGTAACAATTTTAGCGGCGCGTGTTTCGTATTAACCTGAACACGCCTTTTGCGGTGTCAACTTGTTTTGATGAAACATTAAGGGTTGTTTAAAATAAGCCTAAATGAAGAAGCGTGAAACGTACTTCCGTTTGCACGAGGTAATTACGCTGATGTCTTATATGCTTCAGAAACCCGAAAACGTTCACATCCTGGCTGTGCCGGATCTGACGCAGCATCGCGTCCAACACGATGTACGTGCCCGTCCTTCCGACGCCGGCACTGAATCAAACAAAACAAACCAAACCGTTCAACCCATCACCTCTTACGAAACCACAATGCTCGATTAAGAGGAAGACGGGAAACGCAAACCTGCAATGAACTATGATTGGTCCCGCCGTCTCGGGGTTAGCGTTCGAAGACTTTCGCACGAAGCTAAGTACCGGTAGCGGATGCTCCGGGACCCCGTGGTCCGGCCAGTTGGTGTAATGGTACTGATGCACCGTACGTTCAGATTGGTGCTTCTGAATTTTCCCCCGGAAAGAATACACATATTAGAAGTGAAAAGGAGGGATATTGACGGTTTCCATGTGAAGATACAAACCTTTTTCACTTTAAGGTTTCGTATCGAGAACGTGCGAATGGTGTAAGTGGCCATCATGGTCTCGCTGGACAGTTTCACCTGGATGAAGCCGTACGTCTCCGCACCTTCCTTTGGCCAGTA
This sequence comes from Glomeris marginata, assembly GCA_034696005.1. Lineage (NCBI taxonomy): Eukaryota > Metazoa > Arthropoda > Diplopoda > Glomerida > Glomeridae > Glomeris > Glomeris marginata. The sequence continues at coordinate 7,097 of JAQFZQ010002870.1, read as the reverse complement.
CATGTCGCATTTCCTCTGCGAAGACAAAATACGACGGCAAACGTTGTAAAATTAAAACCCACAGGAGTAACGTTCGAGAAGGGAAAATCACGTAAATTAAGAGAGTGAACGTAATACTAAGAAACGCAACGGACACTCAGTAACACTGCGTACCAACTTTATGTTTAAAGACAAGGCCGCGTTAAGAATTTCAAAGCGGAGTGTTTTGAGATTTGGAGAGAAAGGTAGAAGGCAAAGACACGACAGTGATACTGAAGATTGAAAACCGAAAAGGAAGGACAGAAAGAGATAACCTACTGTCTCTTCTCTTACCCGGCCCCGCTCCGTGAGGTTAGTGATCATGACGATGATGTGAACCCTCTGCTCCCAGACCATTCGCCAGAAGTCGGCGAAAGTAGACGGCAAAGGCCCTTGCGTACCGATGTAAGCCCTCGGTTTCATGTAGCCCTGGGAAACCAAAACAACCGAACCGCATGGTTTAATCATTTCCATTTCGTACGCGGATTGGCAGATATAACTTTACTGCAGTATGCATGCGCGTACTGATTAGGACGGTTATTAAAACTCAGCAACGGGCCACTTTCCCATCGCATTGTGAACCGTCAAACACTACGGGGATTTATTTTGGCAAATCCCGTCATGCTTGACAGGTGATTTCAAAGATTAAGCCATGCATGTCTCGGTACAAGGTAACCTCGCAACCATCCCATCACGTCTCGGACTAGATGAGTCCTCGATTCATAGGACTGCGTTGGCAGACTCACGTCAATGAAGTTGGCGTTGATGTAATCGCAGCTTTTCTTCTGTCCCGGCAACTGTCTCAGACTAACCCTGCTGTGGTCATCTGTCACGCGTGCAAAAACGACAATTTAATGAACCGTTCACAATAGGTGTAGAAAAAATAATAAACAGCAACCTACACGCTACGATATTAAGGTAACGGTTCTTGCTCTTGTTGTCCGATATCTGCGACTGGTCGGCCGAGAAGTCCCGGGTCGTTGCCGCTTGAATCGCCTGAAAAGTTAATCGGGTTTGAGTTTCCGCAGCCATTCGACCGTCAAGAGACCTCCACGTGTCCATTCCATCCACCGACTGACCTCGTACTCCTTCGAGAAACCGATGTCACCGTCCGCGTGCAAACTGGCGACCGTCTTCATCCAATCGACCACCGGCACCGAAGAATGCTCCGATTGTTCTGCGGACAAAAGTTAAAACAAGGAATAAATGAAACACTGTTATCCGACACTGCCAGTTAAGCGGTCATCCAGTTGTCCTTCCCACTCGTGGACAAGCGTACGTTCCTCGCATAAATTGCCGTAAAGAGGAACAACGAAACCCACGCGTGAAGCGGGTTCATCGTTACTTTCCGGTTCGCTTCCTGAATAATCCCAACGTATATGGGTCTCATTGCGGGAGTAAGTGGTCAAAAATGGACAGTGTTTGGGCAACATTACGTTGTAACAGCATGACGGAAAAATTTTTTTCCACGGAAGAGATAAATATTTCATTTCTAAGTTTTACGATGACAGGAAGGAAGGTGACGCACGTATACATTGTAGGAAAAATGGAGATCTCTAATCGAACAACTGGAGAATACCACCACCTGTTGCATTTTCTTTCCTGGAAGAAATTAGATAATGGGGTATGTTTAAACAAGCCAGTCATCATTCAAGTAAATAATACGCGTATATTTTATCTTAATATTCCTTCTCCATGTTTCCTACAACTACGTACATTCTACCGACTTTCCGGTTTAAAGGTGATGCGCAACCTGTCAGAGCTGGAATTATTGTTAGTTACTACACAAATATTGCATTCAATTTGTATACCTGTACATGTAAAAATAATAAAAATAAAAGCTTTTCCAAAATGAACATAGTAGTTTTAAAATGGCGATTTTTTTAAACTTTAAAATACTCAGTGAACGAGAGAAAAAAATGTTACATACCATAAATGTCTGCCATGTTCATTGGAGGTACGTTGTTCTTGGCCGGGGGAAGGTCATCCAAATAGTAGTACGTCGCTTGAAAGTACTTTCTGCAAAGAAAACCATTATAATTAAGTTACAGAGAAACGACAAAAAAAGTTATCGGAATCTGTGACGTCACAGTGCCCCATCCGCTTCCGGGGAAGTGAAGAAAAAAAAAGTGAGGGGAAATGGGAGGAGCCTCTTACGCCAGGCCCTGCCTGTTCTTGCGGATGTGTCCTTTGGGCGCTTCCGGTGACGTCAGTTTGGCCATCAGGTGGGCAAAGGCACCTCCAGCGCCGCCATGCCTCTCCCTGTCGTGTTCGTGCATTTATCCCAATTGAACGTTTCCGACGTCGAATGGCGGCCGACAAACCGATCCTCCGGCTTCCACGTACAACCTACTTGAGCGACGTCACGTGACTCCACCGTTCTGACGTCACCGGTTGACCCCGAACCAACGAGAACGTGTTGCGTTTACCGATAACGAGAACGAGTTTTTCTCGGCATCGCCGCCGTCGCCGAATCGGCGGCGAAGTCGACCGGGCGCCACCTGGCGGATCGCGCAAAGTAGCTATGCAGGTGATTACATCTCACTCCGTTTCCAGGCAGGTGCAAGCGATCGATGGAACGCGAGTGACGTCACCGCGACGCCGGGGGAGAAAATGGAATGCGGCCGCCATGTTGGCGCGGACTATTTGAAAAGTGGAGAGAGAAAGAGGAAGTTTGCGGTGAACTTACCGCCAAAGGATGAGGGCAAGGAGGGCCAGGAGGAGGGCGAAGGATGCGCAAACGGCCCCTGCAATCATCCCGGCACTCACATTTTCAGCAACTCGAGTCGCCGGCGCCAATGCGGACACTGAAATAAAAAACAATCACTTTTTTACACTTCCAAAATGGCGAAAATCCTAGCTTTCTTTTTCAAATCCCTTGTTATCTATGGTTATCCTTTCTAATCTCGCCGTGAACGCATTGCAAACAAACTTGCTTTGTATATTCCGAATGTGTTCTTAAATTGCATGATGATTTTATAGGTTTGTACTGTGTTTTTACGTGTATGCAAATAAAATTTAGTCAATTTAATTTTATATTAATTTTGTCCAAATAAATGTCAAAAATATTATAAACAATTCTGTAAAAATTTAAAGTTATATATTACAGTGTACGAGATAACAATAACCCACTAGATTATCGCAATCAATGTTCAGAGATATTTGAAATCGAGAACATTGATATTAATTCATCGTGTACGTATATAAATGTGTACCGTAAATTTTCTAACATAAGCCGGTGTCCAATTAAAGCCCGGTCAATGATTAAAAACCGGTTTGTTTTGAATAAAAGCCCGGGCTTCAGTAAGAAAATTTAATGTATATTAAATGGAAGTAGTTTTCCTATAAATAAATAAATGGCCAAGGAAGATAATAATCATGTCAGGAATAATAATGATAACAGTAAAAAATACTGAAATGCACATCGAGTCCTTGCGCACATGACATTGCATCACGCAAAATTTTAGATTTCCTCAAATCTATCAGGTTTATTAAAGGCCGTTTTTTCCCCCTCTTATTCGTATATTTAAAATAATTGGTAGAATTAAAAAACCCCAAGATTTAATTTGATTATTATTATTATTTCTATCAAGGTAAAACACTAACAAATAATCCATTTCTTCTGTATTACTTCTTAATCACTTTAGATATATAATCTTCCTGTTATTCCTTTATTTTACACAATTACTGTCGGTATCATTTGACCGACTTTTCCAAAAAAATAAATAAATATTATGAAAGTAACCTTTTCTACCGTGTTGTAATGTTGGCGTAACGCGATAAGAAATCACTAAATAAGGAGAAAACCCACAGAAATATAGGTGAAGTTCAAATGTACCAACATGATAATCCACTAATTTTTTGTTTTGTTTTGTTACATGTGGGCCACGGGGACATTGCAAAAAAATCCGGTTCAACTTACCCCACTTTCCCAAAAATCAATGTCTTCAACGCAAAAAACAAACATCAAACGTGTCATCCGTTCCACCTCAACTTACCGTAACAGCTGGCGGACAGTTGGACCTTGCGAGGCTCCGAGTACAGTCCCTTGTAAACCCTGGCCCTTTCGAAAAGGCTCTTGGTGGCCCCTTGCACCTTCACTTCGTACATGGAGTTGGTAGTCAGGTTCGGAATGAACATCTGAGCGTGGGTTCGGAATCAAACGTGAACCGTTTGAAATTCAGTTACATGAAATTGTAATTTTTCTGGTGCATGTGGTTACCATGTGGTCGAGTCGGTTGTTGCCAGTCTCCACTTTGATCTCGTTGGTGCTCTTGTTGGCGTCCGAAGTGAAGTAGATGTAGTAGTAGTCGATCTGATGGTGGTAGACGTGAGGACGTTCCCATTGCAGGAAGAGGCTGTCGTGGGACTGGCACGTCAAGTTCATGATGTTCGGTGCGCTTGGACCTTGAGGACCACAAAAATTCTGTTCTTACTCCTTCTTACTCCATCAACCACCATCCAAACTTACTCACCCTGGACATCGGTGTAGACGGTGAGCATGTCGCTGGGTTCCCCTTCGTATTTGGCAGTGAAAGCTTTCAGCCATATTTTGTACGCAGTGTAAGGCTCTGCGCAACACAAAAAATACAATTCATTTATATAAGGACCAATCAGATGCAAGTCCTCTTATTCCAACACAACTTTGTCAAATTAAGAAACCGCTTAAAGCACGCGCGCGCGCAAGACATTTTTAAGAAACTGTTTTTGATACTACTAGATGGTGCAACAGAAAAGGTTTATTTAAACTATAACATTGACTACGTATAAAGTATGTGGTTTGATTTCAGAGACAACAGCGTTTTAATGTGCGCCATCTGGTATTAGAAGTGAGAAACATTTTCTGTACTTTACGTTACGTTCAAAATTTTTTACCAAGGTCTGTGAGCAGGAATTCCATCCTGGAAAGTGGGTTTCTAAGTGTCCTAACATCAGTGTAGTTCTTGTGCATGTAGTAGAGTCTATAGCCCACAATAACACCGTTGGGTCTTTCGGGTTGGAACCAGGAAAGTCTGAGTTTGGTGTCCGAAATCTCCACGATGGTCACGTTCACCGGTTTGCTTGGAACTGAAATGGAAAATGTTTTTGTGTTATATTAGAATCATTGTCTTTGTTGATGTGAATGTAGCAGTTTGGAAGAGCAAATTGAAGGATATGGAAGGAAGGAAGGAATAAAAGTTAATGGACAGCTTGAGCACATCACTTATTTCATCGCGCCAATTGCCGAGTAATTTCTTCAACTTCCCCATATGAATTGCTTCCAAAATTGAACCATATAAAAAACAAACATCTGTGAGTTATTGTTAGACAAGCTAGATGTGAATCATTCACTCATTCTGTGTCACTGTGTACATTAAACCTAAAATAAAATCAGGAAATAAAAAAAAGATCTTGCAGAAAATCTAAAATAAAGTTCATTTCCTGCTTTCTGAGAAGTTTTCAACACTTTCCACTTAATTTTAGTTACCGTTTCCCTAGTTCTGAAATCTGGAAACGTCACATTTTTCCCAATTTACATATTTTCAAGATATTTTTCAAGTAAAGTTTATAAAATTCATGAAATTTATGCACATCGATTTCTCTTAATAGCTGTTTTCCAAAATGGCGACGAATTATTTTTGAATTCCCAGGAACAGTTGACCCAAATACATTTGGCAAAGAGAAAACGCTGTTGATTATGTTCTTAATCCGCAGCGATTTTTCACAGCGCCATCTTTTATCAAAAGAGAGAAACAATTTTCTAAATTTTTATTTTAGATATAAAATTTTCAATTCATCTTCAAAAATGACCAACTGAAAATACACAAATAAGGGTATCAAAGATATTAACAATTTAAATGATATTTCCTGAATTTCCCATTAAAATTGACAAATTTCGGATTTTTTTTTTTTCATTTTTCCGCTACTTTTTTCTCCATTTATTTCACATTTCTGCATTTTCACATTTTACATATGATAATTCCGTGAATTACTTTCAATAAAACACTAAATTTACTCCACAAATATTCAAACGACCCAACCTGGGATTTTTCTCTGAATAACAAACAGCAATTAACTGTTTTTGACAGCTAGGACATCATTTAATCGTTTGTTTTCAAATTGTAAAACGTCATGTTCGATTTTTTCGGTTTTTCCCGCGTAATTCCGCGTTCTGTTCGTACGGATCGAAAGGAAAAACGTTCGTTTTTAGTATGTTATTTACACAGTATGTAGACAAGAGTCCCAAACACACGCAAAGAGGCCATGTTGGGTCGGATACACAAGAGTGTGGATGGAGATGCATGGAGAGCAGCGAAAGAGTGGCGTTTCGAACGCCGAATTCAAACGGTAAATAGAACGAAAAAGTGCGAGATTTGCGACACGAGTCTCCAACTTCTTACCGCCAGGAGGAAGAGTCATGATGGCACGCCCAAACAGATGCCACTACGAATTATGTTATGGCGATGGCGACCCGAGCAGATGCAAGCCGGCAAACGCGAGCATCCGAACGGGCCATCGCTCCCAAACACCTTCCCCTCCCCCGAAAAACGAACGCACGCATTTTCAACGCGCCCCGGCTTCGTCCGCCACCGCGTGGCGCCCTCCAACGGACGTTGCGCTATACGTTCCCTGGCGGTAAGAGTGCGCAACACAGTGCGCAACCGCACTACTGTATACATACAGCACCACCCATTGCCAAGATGGAGGCTGAAGTGGGAAGATTATGCAATCCGATTGACTAAAATCAAGTTTTCCCACTTAGGACGCCATTTTTCGAACGTTTTTTCACCCAATGACAGAACAATGAAAATGGTCAATTTAGGACATCCAGGTGTTTATTTCGCAAACTATTGCGCATGTGGCAAAAAGAATGCCACTTGTACCTGGAAATCAATCACATTCGAGGAATCGGGAAATGTCATTTAGAATGGCCTTGAACAGCGCCTTTAAGGTCATGTGCTCGATTTTTGAAACAACTGCTCAGAATGCAGTAGAAAATCTCTTAAACCGTGATAGCAATGACAAATCCGAGGACTGATTCGGATTCCTGAGTATTTTTCCTATAAGACAATGTTGGTTTGGTATAGATAGGAGCATCC
>JAQFZQ010002869.1:0-12375 GCA_034696005.1 Glomeris marginata | reverse complement strand
ATAGCAAGCGCGCAACATCCCTGCGGCTGACAAAAATCACAACCTGTCTTACTATTCTGCCCTACTCAACAAATTTATGGAAATGATTGTCTTTGCGATTAAAAATAAGCAAAAATACCCTGGAACTTCTCCTTTTTAAGCCCGATTTACTTGCGCATTACCAGATGTATTATCATCATCGCTGAGCATCACTAATGAGTGGTTCTAAAAGATTATCCACCACTGATGTCAAGCTGATTGGCCTAATTGCCCACCTCATTACACAAACCCATTTCAAATACACAGCTAGGCATGATACTCGCAATTAACTTTCAATTCTTTCTTTCAGAAGCTCTCCTGCAACTATCACCAATTGAAATAGGTAGTATATATCCCCTTAATAACCAGTTGGGTGTTGTCAGGTCTTGACAAAAGTTGGTTCTTTTTTCACAAAAATGGACCCTTGTATATTGAGTTATTCAATTTGTTATTCAATTAGTTATTCTATTTCAATAACTTTGAATTTATTGCTATATGTATAATACATTACAAAGTACACCATTACTAATTGAATGATGCATTCCAAAACTTGCAAAAACTTCTCTAGTTTTTACCAATTTCAAATCAGTATAGCCTATATACATACCAACTTGTCCAGGTTATTGTGGCCTACACTTTTCCAATATAATCTACATAACAGTCACAAGAACTGGTCGAGTTAAAATCCTAATTAACTTTAAGGGATATCCCAATTTAAGGTAGCAGATGACAACAATAACTAATGTCCTACAATAATGTAAGTTATAATTTGTTATTTATCCCTTCCAGCCCCAGTTATTGATCAAAATGCCAGACTTTTCAAATGCAAATGTAGCCAAGGTCAAAAACACAGAAACCGAAACCTCCACAACTAAACATGCAATGTTGTACTACTCCTAATGATAGAATATATTGATTCACTATTGCGTGATACATGCAAACTTGCCGATGTTACTATTAATCATGAACAAATTGGAACATATATATACAGTTGTAAATTACCAAAATTACAGCACATAAAAGTAAAATAATGGATAACTTTGTTTCAGTTATTTAAGACTTTCCCACTGTCCAACAAACTAATTATACATTAATGGTAAACAAATATTAAGTTACTATATATTAACATCTATACTATTCTCATACAAAAATTAGTAAAGTAGGGTCTCGTATATATCATTTTCTATAATAAGTATTAATAAACCACTTATAGGTAGCTATATAGTAATACCAAAAATGCAATATGGGCAAATTATCTCCGAAAATTATCATTAATACTCAACGTTATTAATTTTTCACCCACTTCCAAAATTACTTTTTTGTGTATTAACTGTATCTGTGAGGAAATTTCCAGATAGCAATATTAAAAATGTTGTTTTAATTAGTGTCACTTTGAAATTATATTGCATTTCCCCCATTTGCGTGCTGAAAATATAAACAAAATACTAACAAAATCGATAATTAACAGTTGTTTTCCTCATAATTATAACAGTAAATATTTGCTTTCCACTTGAAATTTCCCACATTTAAAAGTTATTTTTTCGGGGACAATTATCATTGTTTGAGATCATTTAGACGACCATTTTTATTTTCTGAAACTTTGACGCCTCTCTATCTTGCATATTTGTTGTATTTCTGCGTAGTTTCCGGATCAGATTTCGTCCGGATATGCGACTAAATATACAAAAAAACATTTCCGCACCACCATCTTTTTCCAGCAATTTTCACACCAAAATACAATGTTCAGCGTGACTCAAACCCAAATATATGCTATTCAGCAGAAATGCATACACACGTGTTTGTTATTGCTCAACAGAATGTATACTACAGTGAACCTCGCTTATAATCAACTGGGATATTGGCAAACAATCTATTGTTAACAAACACCAATAACATTACATAGCTTTCACTAAACTTGGATAAGCGGACTTACTATAAAAACTTATTTTCCCCTAAAAACCGGTTCTTGAACACCTGATATTGTCAACTGAAGGGTTAATTGATAAATACAATAGAGTAGACATTGACTCGCGGTGAAATGTGGCATAATATGTAATGGGCATTTGTTTACACTTATTATTATTACCTCTTATAAGTTATAAGAAACTTGGCCATAAAAGTTATAAGTTTGTTATAATAGAGGTTCTGCTTGAAGAAACTTCGGCTATAAGAAACCAAAACTACTATGGTTGCTTTGAGTTGTTTACAAGTGATGTTCACTGTAGTATACTTAGCTGTACGTAATATTATATATACTAGCTTCAACCTGCAACATGTCTGCTGCAAGCCTTTATATAGGAATGTATTCTGCAGCTAATAATAAATTCTGTGCAGAACTCCTGCATGCAAAGGGTCATGTACATAAAGTTTGCAGCCGGCATATTGCAGATTTGCAGCAGCCAAGTATATCATGTGCTTAAAATCGTTTCACATGCAGACCTGCAGCTGTTAAGAAACTTTCTGTAAGAGATCGAGTTGCCTTGTTTCTCTTAATTGCTCTTGTTATAATCAGTAAGCCCTTACCTTTCAAACGAGCCTTGTACATTGATACACATTGGTGCAAACAAGTGTAACTTTGTGTTCAAACCCCACCTTTTGATTTCAGTGTGAAAACAAGTGTTTTCCTCTTTTCCTAGTAGTGGGCGTGGCTTGAACACAACACATTAAACACACCATGCACCCACACATGTATGCGCACGTATGTGGGTGCATGTGCACCCATAAGGCTGTGGTACAGAACCAGTTGTCTGGACATTAGTATATTGTATGTATTTGGAACATTGCATCATCAATAGAGCTAAAGTAAATGTTCCAGCTGCATGCAGCTTTGTTGCATGTAAAAATTTGTGATACCCAGAGCTTGTTTAATAATGCAATCACATTCCTTGGGTTCAAGTTTTAGTTCTAATGAAGCAGGGTCTGCACACCACAGGTCTGCATTATGTTTGCAATTCTGCAGGTCTGCACTCACTTTGCAATTAAGCAGGTCTGAATTGATTACAATTATGCAGGTGTGCACCATGCTTGCAATTCTGCACTAGGTTTGCAATTCTGCAGGTGTGCAGTAATTATGATAAAATACATTAGAAATCCTACAAAATTTAAATTTCATCATTTTTGCAAACAATAATGCACACAACCTGCATTATTAAAATTTCTATTGAATAGTATAGTAAGCAGAATGCATGTATACAGTGAGATCACACCAAGCTATTCTGCTAATGACGTCATTTGCACATGCTCCTTAAGTAAAGCCAGTCTAATTGGAATCGGCTTGACCGATGAAATTACAGTTCTCACCAGTGGCCATCAAATAGGGCCAATTTCATGCACGTAAGTGGCCACCACAGCATTCATTAGTTGCATTTGGCTGTGTGGATGGGCGTGAATTGGAAACTGCAATTGCCAATTTCCAACAAATTATTATTATTATACGTATATCGGATGGCGAGGAAAAGTTGGATGTTTTCGCTTCGGGTCACGTGACGCGTCAAAAACCGAATTTCCTGTTTTCCATCATGCTGCCTACATTTGCTACAAGTCCTCAAATCCGGAAACACCCGCGTATATATTCATATACAGTAAAACCTGTCTATGGTGGAATCTCATGGGACCGGATAACATTTCCAAAATAGACAGGTTTTTCCAGCATAGAGAGGCTTTTAAAAACATTCAATATGCAGTCTATGGTCAAAAACAAACAAACAAAAACAAACAAATAACAAAAATTCAAGCATAGACATGTTTCACTGCATTTAGAGACCAATAACGACAATTCAGGATTCCTACCCAGAAAAATTGAAAATGCAAGTTTGTTACAAGTTTCAAGTTGAGAAATGTAGAATATTAAACATGTTTTAACTTTCTCAATAATTATTAAACCTCTAAATGCTAGTATACAACATCATTTGATCATAAATTTCGCCTGCGAAATACGCAAACTGCATTTGGACGTTTCATTGTAATATCAATCATGTAATTTTAACAAGCCGTATTAAAAAACTAAGTTTTTTGGGTACATACTAAGTTTAATGCACAAGTATAAACTTATTAAAAGACCCCATTTCGCCTCAATTCGTGCCATTTCAAAAAATTACCAGCTGGAGGAATAAAAAAATTGTCACCAGTCGGGATCGAACCAGGAACCTCATGCAAGCAAACAAACAAACAAACAAACAAACAAACAACACACAAACACCATGCACGACGAACTTAAATAAACTTAGTAAAAATATAATCACAATAAGCAAGTTTTGTATGTATCATTCTGAACAGTAACAATAGTTGATTGCATTGGAAAACAAAGTTTAACTCATTCATGGACATTTAATGGTCAGTTCGACATTTAATGGTATAAATAGACAACAAAACCGATTAAACAACACACCAATTAAGCAGAATAAACTGTATTGACATTGTAAAAATGGTAATTGTCATGCAATAAAGTTTAACAGAATTATTAACTTTAGAAATTTCCCAGCGATTTTATTTTCACTGATAATTATAAGTATACAGTCACTTGTGTATGTTACTGACTTGTAACATTTCTGATAAGCTCAACCCTGTCTTATGATGGAATCTCAAGGGACCTTCAAAATGTGAATAGGCTACCAGCTATACTTTATAGATTTACAGGTACAGTGGAAATCCTGAAAAATACGAGTCAGGATATTTCCACGAGGGCTCCACTGTAGCAATATTCCTGTGTGATATTGGTCTATGCCTTCACAAAGTAGGCAAACATTTCCCACGATAAAAATTCCTGTTTGTCTACCGGTCTATCGGCCTGCACATTTTTAATTAGCACGCTAAAATTGCGACAGGTTACCTTATCAAACATTGTATATATTCCTAAAGGGCTGGATGAAATAGATTTTTGCTTTATAAATGCATTTCATTATCAACACAAGTGTAATAAAACGTGTAAACTAACTGGGAAGAATAAAATGGCGATTTTATTTTAATCCGAAAATTTGGACAAAATATTAATCTATATATACAAATTAAAACCAACTAATTTTTATCACTTTTGAGGTTATTGTTTCCAGTTATTAGCTACGTATTATAATTTGTCAGATAGGAGGTCGGCAATCACAAGAGAACCTCCTAACTTAATTACCCCAAAACAAAAAAGTGTGCACCTAAATTTTTGTTAACTAAATAACTAAATAAAATAAATTGCATGAGTGATTTCTTACATTGACTTGCATTGACTGACAACTTTCATTCAAAGGACGCAGTTAGCCACGCCTACTCGATCGCTTTTAGTGAATACAAGAGTTTACAGTCCTACTGTACTTGCTAATAACTTTTATTACTATTTTACACAGATATTTTGTTGGCTGCAATTATGAATAAAAATTGAACTGTAGTAAAGTACATTTGTACAAGTAAAAACTGGTAAAAACTGTGCTAAAAACAGCTGTTTTGTTTACATGTGTAGCTAGAACAAACAACCTTGTTGAAAACTAAATAAACTGTCATGGCTAAAAACTGTTAGTTTTTACTCAAATCGGTTTACTATTAAAATATTTTTTTAGTTAAGGAACAGTTTAGTAAAAACTGCAGGTGAATTTTGACAGTAAAAGTAAAAACCAAAAAAACTACCAGAAACTGTACTTCTTCAGATTCAACTTTAGTGTTACTTTGATACAAATGGATGATTGTTAATTTAAAGTCGTTATCCCAATAATCTTATAATAATTTAAATGTATATTATTGTGTGAATTATGTTTTATGAACCATTTAGTAAACTTGTTCCACATTTTCAAAGGTGACATAAATTATGGATGATCCCACAGGGATGAAAGTGACATACTAAGTACATGTACTACTCATTTCTTAAAGTTTCAACTTCTTGCAGCATCATCTACTATAAAAAGTTGGACTCATAAAAAGTTAAACAAATTGTAAAGTTTAAATCTCATTAAATTGGAAATGTGAAAAACTCAATTTCATTTCCGTTTACAAAATTCTTCTTGCAAAATCTGAAACCAGCACAATAAAACCCTTATAATGTTATACAACCAGCAATATACGTATATAATCTAGCTAACCTAAATAATTTTACAACGTGTTTTCACTCGCATTTTATATATTACGAGTCGCCATTAAAATACGTTTATTTTTTGTAATAATCTACGTTTTTAATTAATCACCGATATTGCGTCATGCAATATGCTTCCTCGTCACAAACACCTGGTTATTGCAACAGTTTCTAGTTGGGAAACGGTAATAATAAAGGTTTTTTGAAAGTGAGCAAATGCCCCCCTTCGAGTCAGGTTTGCCTGCATCGCTCTGCCAGCAGTGAAGCAGAAATTGATTAAATCGCAGGTGGCCATCGACTTTTATAAAATATACATGGCTTCCGAGCAAATCTCCGCCGATGCAACTTACCAGCCACGCAAAGCAGTGACATGTCCGCGGACTCAGCCGCTGCTCCGTCGGCGAGTCATCGATGGAGCAAACGCCGGCTTCAGATTCGAAAACTACTCCGATCTCCGATCCGCCTTCGTGCCGTCCGCCATCTTGGCTGTCAGCGGTGATCCGTGACGTCAGCGAAACGCGTCATCACCGATCGCGGACCGCATCCATTCTCGCAACGCAGGGGTGATCGCGATTTCAAACCAACTCCGTGTTCAAAACATTGGTTCAAAACGCTGCTGGTACGCAGTAAAGTATAAAGAATACGTGTTCACGTATAGTGGAGTTACAATTGTGACGTCACGTTGCGTCATCAAGTGCTGTATCAGGGCGTTAATTAAACTCACTTCAAAATTTCAGTATATTTCCAACATTGGCCAGCTTAGGTGAACCTCCTAACTTAATTACCCCGTCGAACTAAAAGAGTCATTTGTTTTTACAAATCTTTTGTAGGTTAAGTTTCAGGGTACCTTACACAATTAATTGTACCTTACAAAACCATGGCAATTCACTTAAACAAATTAATGGGGATGTAGAATTAAAAAAATTTGGGACATAATTTATGAACGGCCACTAAACGAACATCACAATAAATTATTATTTAATTGCTCACGGTGATGTTTATATGTTGGCCATGTATGTTGAATTGTTATTCTCCAATATGGCTAGTACACATGCAATAAAGAAACCAAATATAACTACAAATGAATGTTTTGTTATCACACGTAACGTCATCCGTAGAAAAATACCAAGTTAACTATATTTTGTCACGCATTATTTAAATGTGTTTTATTTAGCAATATCAATATCGGCAGACAACAATATGAGCCGAGGGTAATATTCGGGACAGAATAAATGATTGTTCAAACATGAAATAAAAATGTTAAAGTTAGTTTTAAAAATTTTCCAGATGTACCATTAAAAAGCAGAGTAAACTTCTTGGCAAATTGTGAAAACAATTGCAAACAAACCCTCAAAACCCGAGGTGTAAAGTATCGCTAGGCAAACCCTCAAAACCCGAGGTGTAAAGTACCACTAGGCAAACCCTCAAAACCCGAGGTGTAAACTACCACTAGGCAAACCCTCAAAACCCGAGGTGTAAACTACCCTATAGACAAACCCTCAAAACCCGAGGTGTAAACTACCCTATAGACAAACCCTCAAAACCCGAGGTGTAAACTACCCTAGGCAAACCCTCAAAACGTAAGGTGTAAACTACCCTATAGACAAACCCTCAAAACGTAAGGTGTAAACTACCCTATAGACAAACCCTCAAAACCGAGGTGTAAACTACCCTAGACAAACCCTCAAAACCAAGGTGTAAACTACCCTAGACAAACCCTCAAAACCAAGGTGTAAACTACCACTAGGCAAACCCTCAAAACCAATGTGTAAACTACCCTACAGGCAAACCCTCAAAATCAAGGTGTAAACTACCGTAGACAAACCCTCAAAACGAAGGGGTAAACTACTCTTGGTAATCCTCAGAATTAATGTAAACAAAAGTAGAAAGAAAGTAATAAACAAATTTCTTTTGGAAATGGTGCCAGAAACTTGTTCAATCGATAACAGGTCAAAAAGAATGTGGACCAATATAGACAGATTTCAGTTTCCGGGGTGTTATGACGTCACTAATCGCATTGCTTTTGTTAACAATGCCAAAAGCATGTTTACCTGGCGCTTGATGACGTCACCAAGCTTTCCCTTGTCAAAGCAAGTTCGCTTCTCGGCCCAACACCCAAGCTGAAAAGCAAAGCCTACCTAGCCTATTATGCTGGACAAGCTTGTTAGTTTTCCCTTCTGTTTTTTTCCTCCTCTATGCAACATTTTGACGCAAAATCTACGACAAAAATGTGGTGTGTGGTACATTGGCAAACACGGCCACCTTTATCGAGCATGGTGATCATATGCTGGCATAGTCATGCGATTAAAAGTTTTCACAACGAAAAAAACTAACACCATAGTAAATAGAATGTTATTTTACCCCCCACAACAAATCTGACTAATCTGCGCCAAAAATAATGAGCAACAAGAGCGCTAAACATGCAAAATGCCAATTATCCTACAGAGTTGAGTAAGCAATTATGGATATATTCGATTTAAATACATTAGCATAGGGGTAGTCGATGGTGTAGTGGTCATGGTACTTTCCATACACTTGTCTGGTACCACACTGGGACCTGGGGCATGCGTGTGCAATGAGTTTTCTAGTTCCAGCTTGTGATATAGGGAATTTGAGTTTTACAGGGCGATTCAGATCACAGGAAACTATGGAAATGCGGTGCATAATGAGAAATAAATAAAAAACGGCTGTATTGACAACATTTGTGAAGGTCAGTGGGGTTATGACGTTTAGTCCTCCCAGTTTAGGTTACAAAAACCGTAATACATTATTCTAGTCCATAAAGCTGGTTTTGATTTATTTCTCATTATGCACCGCATTTCCATTGTTTCCTGCGAGCTGAATCACCCTGTATATATGTAGATATGGGAGACGTTAGCTTTGGGAATGGCTTTCCTTCTAAAACCATGTTTATAGATAGCTATACTGTCACCAAGAGCTGTCACTCATGTACAATTTTGGCCAAAAGTTTTGTCGCGCCCTGTGTGCTCTTGAAAGGTCGACTGATATCAGCACCCCCTATAGTCACGCCCCCTAGGCAAGTTTATTTATCAATGCAAGGGTCAAAGGGTGATGCAGGACAGTTATTTCGCATTTTTAAAACGGGCATCATGCCCCTTAGATTGATAAATAGACTAGTCCAGGGGGCGCTGATATCAGTCGACCTTTCGGGAGCACACAGGACGCGACAAAACTTTTGGCCAGAATTGTACATACAGTATACACTATTACATTTCCAGTTAAAATCAGTTTTAGTCTGACATCATGCATAAAATTCACACCCAATATAGAAATTGGTCAAATCCAAATTATGTTTACCATGCTTCAATGAAAACATGGTTTCATCCTATTTTTATCGGGCTGATGGATGAACGAGATTCAATTAAGACTTCAAGTTCTCCTTATACACGCATAACCTTAGTGTGCTACCAAGAGTGTACTAACTTATTCATATATGTATCTCATCTGAATTACAAATCCTCCATAAATTGCCAAAGTTTGCCCGGGTCGTAAATGGAAAATATATTACGTAATGCTTCAATTATATTTTTTGCATTTGCCATAGTCACAATTAAGCCTACGGGGGATTTTGCAAACTACACATTGCACTTGGGTGAAATCAATAATGAATACTCTGCATATATTTTTAGGTTTTGTATATGCTCTGTTGAGGGATTTTCATAGCACTAGAGAACGACATAATGAATTATAGAACAAAATTTTCACTAATATTAATTGCAAATGGCATATTTATAATAAGCATTATACATTTGATATAAATATAATTAGTTACTTTTAATGGGTTTTTCGTTTATTTGAATCATCAAGGCAACAATTTACATCAAAAACTAAATTGCATACTACATATAATGACATGTTTGGGACAAACTTTTTAGTTTTTAAAACAAGAAAGGTCAGGGAGATTCATTTTATATATAATAAGTAGTGTTCATAGTAACATCCTGTAGGCAGTATACTATATAACTTAATTGTCCTGTAATTTATCTTAATTGTTTGATCCATTGTGCAAAATTGACCATTCAATCCAACTGGGATTATACTGTTTCCAAGCGAGACCTTGCAGTGGACCCGCTGCCACTGGCCGCCACCCTCCCCTTCGGGGTGAAAGTAGACTCGCCGGTACGCGTGTAAAAAGGCGAGTGTACTTAATCAGGAGGGGTGGGGGCGGCAGGTGGTGGCGGGTCCAATGCAAGGTCTCGCTTGGAAACAGTATAGTAAAATCAGTTTAGATTTATTTCGTTTTGAATTGCTTTAGTCGCATTTGTAGTGAATTTTTCATGCAAGCATTATTGAATGTGTACTAACATGTCTTGTAATAATCATTTCCAATTATTTCCAAGGTGAAATAAAAGTTATTACATATATAATAAAATAATTGAAGCAATTATCTGTCCACATATGAACATATTGTGAAAACTTTAACTTATAAATAGCAATATACATTACAATTAATTGGATTATCACATACTGCTTGTTCCAATAAATTTTACCATGAATAACTTTCTATTGGGTAATCAAGTTAGGAGGTTGACTATAGCATCGGTGAACCTTCTATCTGACAAACTTTCAAACTGTTAAAGGTTTTGTACTTGCTTCAACATATTTTGTTCTAACAAATATTTCCATTTTTAATTGTTTGATTTCGTTTAGGTCAAATTTCAGGGTATATTTTGAAAAACCGTATTGGTTCACCTTTAAATGAACACATTTTCAGGTTTTGAAAACTGGGGGAATAAATATGGAACAGATACGAGTGAACAAATTTCATTATATGGGAGTAGTCTATATCAGTAAAACTGCACCAAATGATTATTACAATCATACTTATAAAATATACTACATATACTATAAAACTATTTCCTTTGTCGTTCGATGTTTGAACCCAGTTGGTAAAGCCCATCCATAATTTTTGAGGATGGCCCCGTAAGCCCCACCGCGACGTCAACGCCTGGGTTTTGGTGGGGTTCATTTTTGTTTAAGTGGAAGAATGCGTACAATATTAATTATTATAAGCCAACAAACCACTGTTATTTAAGTATTTATGGTTAAAGTTAAATTTCAATCAAATCGATTGCCATAATAAAAATTTATAATTGTATTCCAACGACAAAACACTTATTCCAAATGGTCATATATAAAATCCTACAGGAGGTTTTTAAAATCTTCCTTCTGTTACACTACATCAGTTGTACAAAGAAAGCAAGCTGTTGCAAGCTTTTATTATACAAATGATGCAGACAAACTAAAGGATGTCATTTGAAAACGTCGCATAGGAAAGGTATTGCTCACAAGGCAGCCATACTTGAGCAATTTTAAAACTAAGTATACCCTAACGCACCGAAAACCCTGAAAAGCTAACGAACATGAGAAACAACATTATACATGTGAACAATCCCCATTTAACAAAGCTTCTAAATAAGGCATATTACAAATGAAGTTATTTACTTATTGCAAAGTAAAGTATTTATTAAATACTATGGAGTTCAAGCAGCATATCAGATTATGGCAAACCTATTCGCGTTTTTGGGAAATTTAAAGTTATTGTTATAGCAAGAGCAGGAAAAGTTGCATTTCGCATAATTTCTAAGCACAAATCGCCATTTAATTTTAAAACTACCCAGATATAACGCAATTACTTTAAAACCCTTTGGCCGGTGATGCGAGAAAATTTAACCGAGTATTAATAGTTTAATGAGTATGCCATAATCTGGAAGCATTTCAAGAACTCCTATTTAATAATTACGATGAATCCATTATTATTAAAATTATGCCATCTTTTGGGGCAGATTAATCAAATTAATATTAAAAAGAAACAAACAAAAAACACTCTTGACCACTTGGAATGTTACAAATAAAGAAAATAAAGAAAAACACGGGTTGAAACCCTCCTACTCTCTCTCTTCAACCAGATGGTGGGTGGCTCGTAGTGATGTCCGGCATCGGAAGGTGCTGTGGTGTTGATGTAGGCTGAAGAAGCCAGGGTATTCTGGGATGGGGTGATGTCCATGGATCAGGAGAGGTGCAGCTGCTCATCCACTGGCAGAAGAAGAGTCGATGTCCAGCGTAGGCCCTTGTGGAGGATGTCAGTTGACCGTGTCCAGCGTAGGTCTTCGGAGGAGCTCGGTACACCATGTCCAGCGTGGGTCTTCGGAGGAGCTCCGTACACCTTGTCCAGTGTGGGTCTTCGGAGGAGCTCGGTACACCTTGTCCAGCGTGGGTCTTCGGAGGAGCTCGGTACACCTTGTCCAGCGTGGGTCTTCGGAGGAGCTCGGTACACCTTGTCCAGCGTG
>JAQFZQ010002868.1:0-12375 GCA_034696005.1 Glomeris marginata | reverse complement strand
TATGATAACTATAGCTGTTCCAACAGAACGCGATGGATATCATTGGGTGCTGGGAGTAATTGCCCTTAATGACAGGCAGGTGTTGGTCATAGATTACAAGATTGGTTGTGCAAGCAATGATGCTATACAAAAAATAATGGAGACACTATATATCATCACGAAGGCAACATTTAATATTGCGTATTGTGGCGTTGAGCTTAGTCAGTGGAAATCCATGTACTCTACTGATGGTTTGCAACAACCGAATATGAATGATAGTGGCTTGTCCGCAGCACACATACAATGAAAATGCAACTCGCTCTATATTTCTTTTGTATAGCGGGACTTTAGATAACAGGCACTACAAGGTATTGCTACCTATTACTGAACATGGCAACACCTGTATGGATGTGCAATACGAATGTGCAATATGCAACGTGTCGTTCAGTCAATGTGAAACCTTGGAAATACGTTGCGAAATCCATTCCAGTAACACATTTCACTGTGAGATTTGTAACAAGTCCTTCGACATGCACAAATTCACTCCAACGTAAAGTTGTTTCTATGTAACATTTGTAGCAAATCATTCAACTACCAAGATCCTCTAAAATTTGTAACTAAAAAAATTGTGGGACAGGTTACCATTTTGTTACGTACAGACAAATTATGCAATGCACATTTTCCGTCAATTTTTGACGGGTTACGGCTAGTAGTCTACATATTGAACACCGAATAGCTGATTGGAAAAAAAATTGCAGTGGTATTACGTATGGTGATTTTGAGGTGCAAACACTCCTTTATATTGTTAACACATGCCAAATTACTAATTTATAGTGACAAATAATAAAAATTGTACATTTACAGAACACATTTTTAAGTTTTTTAACTATGTTGTCAATAAAATAACAGAAGTAATATTTACAAGTTACATTCGATGGCTCACTAAATAACCCCAATATATAATAATTTCTAGAATACAAGCGATCACAGCAACTGAAAGACCAGCAACTAAAATTGCAAATGTGTACCATGATAATGACAATTTCACAGAAATAGGAAATTTATATTCTGGTATGCGATCAAATATCAGAGATTTGGATTTCATTCGGCTAATTGTCCCAGTTTCTTTAAACCTAAGTATCCTGTAATTTAATGCACATTTAATAATTTCAGTTGATAAGTTCATAGCTGAGAGATAAGTATACTTGCACTGCCGAAAATATTTCATAGAAGGGAAATTCATAACTAGTTGCGATGCTGGCGTCAGCTTCGCAACGGCGAACATCACTAATGCCAATAAGAGGATAAAGATTTTCGTAAAAGCTGCCAACCGATTTCAACTCAACGATTCCAAACTCTCTGTCATCATTGTTCAGAGCTTGAAATGTTGCTGCTATGCCCCTACTCGGTATAATGTATCTCAGTTGTAAATACTGGAGGACAGATTTCTGCGTCTCTTTGCATGTCTTTGAGCACATAAGAAATGTTAATAAAGTAATTAACATTAAACTCTCGAATCGTTCAAATAAGAAAAGATCTGACAATTGTAATTTCCTACCCGCAAGTTTACAGCAACGGTTGTATAAATTGAACAATCAACTGGGAAATTATTGTCAAACAAATAGGCATCGTCGTAAGAGATTATGTAACTTCCAAGTGAAAAAATCTTTTCAGTAAACAGTGTTAAATAAATTGTCAATATGAAAAATAACAGTGTGTTAAAAGCAACGGTTATCAACTTTGACGAATGTGTCAGTCCAGTTGTCGATTCACCTAAAATAGGATACTCAAACTTTATTATAATCATCTCGCATAGCAAACACAATAAGGTTCACTTGTGACATGGTGTTATGGAAAATGCATAATACTTTGAAAAAATACCAGTCCATGGAATGATAATATTGCAACCGTCCTTGACACAGGATTTGTTCTAACTCTATGCATAATCTTGAAATGTGAAGACGTGCTTAGAATGCAATAGAAACAAAGATTAAATATGAACACCAAAATTATCAAGCAGATCCACGATTGAATGTTAAAAATATGAACAAGATCGATGATTGATATCTTCTCCTGATTTCTCTTTGCAAAAATTGCAATGTAATCCTTGAGAAGGGGTTGGAAGTAACGAAAGCCGATATTGGAGTGAAATATTAGGAAAATTCCCATCTGTATGTCACTTGGCTGGTTATTTGTAAAACAAAAAGATTCATTACTTTATACTCAATTGACATCGCAGGTTGAAATTGGAATCAACATACTTGAAATCGCTCCCAATCATTGAGGGAATCGAATTTCACCACGGATCTGCAAATAATTGCATAAAATTATATTTTAACGACTATGTATATTAATTTAAAAATTTTCCATATATATAATATATTTTTGACAGCGAAATCTTTCAATTGCTTATCCATTTGCAAAGTATTTCACTTTGTGTGATAACGCATCATACCATCGTTGCAAGTATGATAATGAAAAGTAAATAATTACAAATGGTATAAATCTAAATAACAAAGTTCTATGTTTCAAGAGAATTTATTATACAGGGTGGATAAAAAGCCTATCTTTCATTAATATCTTTGTAAGCGTGACATGTATCAAAAAAGTAATACTGCGGTCAAATAGGAAGTCACATGCGCATTTCCCAATGGTGCCAAAATCCAACTTTGACTTGTTTCCAGGTCATCCATGTTCCAACTTTTCAACCGTGCAAGATAGGGCTACGTTTCATGTGTCAAAAGCTATTACTTACAGAAGTTTAAGCTAAACTCCGTTGGCAGAAGCGCTTTACTTTTCTTGTAATGTTGCCTATTGCCTTATATGGAAACTCCAGTTTTCATTACCATATAAGTTAAGGTATTTGGACCCTGTTAAAAGGGGTGGAACTAATCTCCTTTATATGTAGTTTGTGTTGGGCATTTTGTGTCACTTCTTTGTTCTCTGCTTTGGATTAAAGACCTATTCTTTAACCCCTGACTGTGTTCTTTGAGTATGGGAGAGAAAACACCTACAGAAGATACAGACTTTTTATCCACCCTGCATTTGGAAAATAAAATTCAAGTAAACCTGAAATCCAGGAATTCACTCAGAGCATTCATCAAATATAAATTGAATACTTGAGTTATTCCATTTTGTGAATCTGATGTTGTTAGTTGTGAAATCGTTGTAGTTCTCTGTGAATCGTAACTTTGAATTAGACATAATGCATGACATGGGATTCATAACCCTATGGCTACAGTAACAGTAAATGCTTTACTAACATCGGTGTAGAAATTGAAGGATATCCAACTGTTTCTTAGATAATGATTGTAGTTGTTCACAGAAATTTTCCAGGATTTCATACATCCATCATTACGTAGTGTTCTATATGGAATTGCAATGCTTTTGTTTCCAGCAAGAAAACGTATAAAGAAAAATGTTACATTCCTGCTGTTCAAGACACCGCTAATCTATAATTAAGGGATAAATATATTTACTGCACTTGTAAGCAATCAAAGCTCTTTGGAACGTATTAAATGTAATGGAACTGACCCAATCTTTGGTATAAACTTTAACCAAATTCAAAACTATGTTGAACTCCTTATAAAATTTTGGAAAAAGGGCAGGAATAGAATTTCCAACATAAAGCATTTGACGTGATTTTAAGGGCCGCATGTCATGAAAGTACTTGGCAGTAACGATCACTTGCTTTATAAAAAAACATTTGATAAATATTTAGCACAAGAACATAGCTCTGTCTGATTACTGTACGCAATCAACAGCAAATCGCCACCTTTTCTCTTTTTCGTGTTCGCAATAACCTAAACTCAGTAATTAAAAATTAAATAATGGGTAAGATGTGAGGCTTACCATGATATTTTTAACCGCATAATTATATGTTTCTGGGGTTAGTAGCACGATATAATGTCCCTTCAGTCTTATAAACCCTTGAATAATCTTCGCTGTCGAATCTGATTTTGATATTAATAGTATTCCAACTTTAAGAAATAACGACCGTAATTTCACTACCCATCCATATCCTATTAGACCTGAAAAACTTCAACGCTAAGCAAACCAACAGGCAAGGCTAGCATAATAGAGGCCAAGCGACTAGTCAAATGACGCCATTCGCACGTACAAGGTGGCAACATGTTGGGATTCTCCAGTTTTAATAGCTGGACCTCCTCAGTATGGCTAGGGTCAGCTGTACTGTCTATTGGTATCACGTGACAAGTCGCTCAAACTTTATCGTATTAGACTCTGACTTGGAAAACACTATACGTCATACCATATACATTTTCCGTTATTATGTCAACCTCGGTCACTTTCCAATACAGGAGTAGGTTTGCAATTGCTTCAATAACTTGATCTGGAGTATTTTTCACAATAGTTTTCGTGAAGTCACCATTTTCTAGTTTAATTACGGCTTGTACTCTCGAAGGTACAACCTTGTTGACAACATTGGGGTCTAACACACACAGTTCATTCGCAATAATAAGCTAATTCAGCAGTTATACAGAATATTAATCAATACGAAAACCAATTACAGAAAAGGTCATCATATCTTTCAGAATTATTCGGAAGGATAACCTCCACTCTTTCATCGCAACAGCAGTGCAACAATAGGCTGATCCAATAAAAGTATAACATAAACAACCGCATTTTGTAGAATCTGAAAATGTAAATTACAAAAGCTAAAATTCCAAACCTGTCACCAAAAATAATATGAAATTTATATGGTTACATATTCCTTGCAATTTTTATTAATATACTGCAAAGACAGTTATATACGTTAATTTTGCAAAATAATATAATTGAATTTAAAAACGAGTAAACTATACTTACGGGACAGTACTTTTAGCAATGCTTCACGTACCGATATTGCAATATTTATATCAAATCCATAGCAGTTCTTTTACAGTTATCTGGCATTATAAGGACTTCGAAAACCAATTACATTTCTCCAGGAGAAGTTTAATTACTTGAAATCAAATATTAATATTACTTGGTATTAACCTGATAAAATAATCAATAATTTAATTATCTGAAATGTCTGGTACGCAGTGTACAATTTTTCAACGTAATTATCTTTCAATTGCTTCACATTACTTTAGCCATTTTTGTATCATAGAAAAATACAATTATTTTGTAATTAAATATTAGGTACCGATAACTTGGCCAAAAAAGACTTGTACTTTAAAACCATGCCTGACTATGAAACACCACTATGAACCCAAATTTCAATCACCTTGGTTTTGATCTGTTATATCATTTGCCGTTCCCATCAAGTAAGAAATAAATGCAAGTTATTAAGTGAACACTGAATTAATGACAATAATATTTCAGATAAAAAAATATGATCTCAGCTTTGCATTCGTCCAAACCTAGTGGGACCAGTTTAAAGCTGCGGCTGGAAACAAACTGTCGTCGGTTAATTATCGCACTGCGCGAATGACAATACTAGTTAGGAAAGACCTGGTTCACCGGTCAAATATTGGATAACGTGATACTGAGCTGACCTTAAAGTAATTAATGAAGTCCTGCATGTCACAACTCGTTATTAGCATGAAGCACTTTGAAGGATCATTCCACGCCAAATGAACCAGGCTACCACCACACTGTCTCAGATTTTATTCAAATATTTTCTAAAAAATACTTGGAACCAACATAAGAACCTACATTTTGTTATGTAATTCAATGATCTTTGGTGAACAAATGTAACTCAATGCGGGGAATCTGCTAATGCCAACAGAATTACTCAGTGCCTCCTATTCCGCAAATTAGGGATTTTTTGACCCTCCATATAGTTTCCATGCCCACATAAATGCAAGGACCATGGGCCTTGGATTTTAGTCGTTTTACAAATTTATTCTGCTTCTCTCCAAGTGGTGTACAAGTGCATTTCAGGCGACTATTTCGACTGCAGCTAAACATCATATACTGTACATTATGAATTAACATATTTGCACATTCGAAGAAAAAATATTCTCCTGCATAGTTGCCTATAAATTGTACACATCACAATAATTTTATTAAGGATAAATTCATAAAAATATCTCAAACGATTTTAAAATATTTTATAATCCATCTCACTCCAATATTTTTTTTGTTTACATTACTTGTGAAATACATTTATTAATTTGATATACGTATTTATATTGTCATGTTTAGAGATATTTCCTAAAATTAGTTATTTGCAACCACTTCAACTGCCGTTCCTTAAAAAAAAAAGCGAACCACCCTTAAAGGACTATTATACAGCAGTGGCCACATCTGGACAATTTTTTGTAGAATAGTACTTTACAATACGTTTTTGAAACAGTTAACTGGTCAGTGGCGTTCACATTTTTTTCCTTTCTGTTTAATGGTTTCTTTAATAACAAGTTATAAATTGTCGTTCACATATAGGTTACATGCAACAGGCAATTAGTAGCTTTCCTAGGGCATTGAAAAAAAATAACAGATGACTTCCCCAATTAACAAACTATTTTGCTTAAAATAGTCATTGTGTATAGTTCATGGAACATAATTGTTCTGTTTTTAGTTTTGTTATAAAGCTTATTTTTGCATGCCAACTGTGCTTTTTAGCAATTCATGTGCTTTTCATTTCTTCATTTAATAACATTTAATGAAAAGCATGTTGGTGCCAAATGGTAGCTAATTATTTCCTGTAACAAGATATCACAACCGTGGCACACAAAGCTATTATAGTTTTCGAGATAACATGTTTCTCGTCATGCACCGCTAGTCAAACTCCTGCGCGATTTCGCTCCCCCGGGGACCCACAATGGCCGCATGAACCGCGACCTAAAAATTAACGCCCACAAGGGAGAAGTAGGTAAGGATGTCGAGGCCTTTCTGCTGAAGCTGAAGAAGTATGGGGTGGGCTGTGGGTATAGCGAGGCCGACTTCATGACCCAAGTGGTGCCCTTAGCCCTTAAGGATTATTTTGAGAGGATTTTGCCAGTAGCGACCGACGAGGAAATCTTGGCCAAGGTAGTCAACCAGGCACATCCCAAGTACCACACCCTGCTGGAGGCCAAGGCTTATACCACTCTACTGGACTTGGACGCTGCGGCAGGACGATTGGATGAGGTGGTAGCCACGTCCGAAAGAAGAGTCTTCGGTGCTGAACCTGCCAAGAAAGAGGAAAACAAACATGGTGGTATGGACAGTAATAACAAGCCTTCCCGTAGAGACAGAAGTCCGGACAGGCGCCCGAGTTCCAGAAGTTCGGCCCCAGCGCGCGCCGACCCTCCGCAGGCAGCACCAGTTCTGCCGGGACCAGCTCCAATGACACCGTACAGGAGCTATGGACCTCCACGAGTGCCATTCACGGGGAACCCCAGCCACCGGAGCCGTCCCGCGAATCCCGAGGGATGTCAGGACCATACACTGCTGACCGCTGCGTGGAGTTGGGCCACTACGCTACCGACTGTCCGAAGATAATGCAACCCAAAGACGGAGGTAAACTCCTCCTAAGGCTAAATACATAAAACACCAGCGGAAGGTGATTTGGTGAAGATTAACCTATTACCGGCGGCCACCCCCTCAGATGCTATTGATGTGGGAGAGGTGCACATTGCGAGTGGCAGTTTTGGCATTGTAGATCAGGCCAACGACAACGCGTACGAGTGCTACGTCCCCCCTCTGGTTACGAGGCGGTTGATTGTGGCCACCATACAACAGGGAGGACAAGCTCCGGTCGCATGGAATCCGTTACCTGCGGGAGCTTTCCCCGAAGGGGGAATTCTGAATGCAAACCTGCTTGGGTACCAGCTACCTGAGAGGTTGAATTTCGAGGGTTTGGGCCGCCTTGACGGTCTGAACTTTGCGGATGGAGTTGGGATGGCGGACAGGCTAGCCTATTGCTCAGAAGCCATCGATCGCACATCTAACGCGGTTGCGGCAGTCCGCACAAAGTACCCAGTGGTGGATGGAGTTCCCACTGCTACCACAAACGCTGGTAGTTTAGGGTACTTGTTCGTCGGCGAGGCTATCCCGCCTGATGGAGGACTGTCCTTAAGATCTGGACAGATCAGATCGCCGTCAGTTCTGTCTGGCAGCGGTTTGGCTAAGGTCGAACTGACAGGACTGAAGAGGTTGAGATCTGAACTATCCCCCGGTGTGTGTTACACCACCGCAGCGGGAATACCTGCCGGTTGGATGGCAACGATGAATTCAAATTTTATGATGAATATTCCGTTTGCCCCGACTGCTGGAGTCGAACGACCATCATTACGGGAGAACAACTTCTTTGAAGCTGCTCCTTTGATGGATAGGGGCACGATGCTTGCCTCATGGTTGGATTCGAAGTTCCTAATAGATGCAGGTTAGATGTGCGGGGTTACCCCACATCATACTACCACAATGCCTAACCATGTGAAGCGCTAAGACTATTAGCGATAATTGGTAAAGTCCTACCAATTAAACATCATAACAACAAGGCTATACGAGGATCTTGTCATGTGATGCCAGTTTTGGATGACATTATTTTTGTTCTGAATGATGCGTGCTGGTTTAGTAAGCTTGATTTGAAAAATGGTTACCACCAGTTGTCACTCAGCAAGACATCACGTAAAATCACCAGTTTCTCCACTCACAAAGGGTTATATCGCTTTAAGAGGGAGGGAGAAAGCAATATTGCTGAAGTGTTAGATTCTGCTGTTGGCTGCCGAGCAATCCTTCTCTCACGGAATGACTACTTCGGTCTGACATCGTCACACTGCAGAAGGTGGGTGATGTGGATTCTGTTGTGATAGTGATGTATGTCACTGTCCGCTACGAGCAACGGGTATCCCTTGTGCAAGTGTAGTTGGCACAGATGTTAAAGTACTCCCCACTGGATGCTTCGATCATGACGACGCTTGGGCTAGTGCTTAAATAATGAAATATTATACTCCAGCCCACCTTTCTCACATGAGATAGGGGAGGTCGACCAAAAGTGGCAGTCTAAACGCAGGGAATCTCGAGCACACACTCTAAATTGCTGTTGTTGAAATAAACCTGTACATTGGGCTTTCATCAGATTTGTTCCAACAAGACAGATGAAGATGAAACATGTGCTGTACGATGGGGGAGGAGGAAGAGGTTTGGGGGGTGGAGGGTTGTTGAAATATACAGTAAAATGCCACAAAGTCCTGGGCTTAAAGCTGTGATTCTGCACCTTGCCCACACAGGCGATTCAATGCCTCATTGACAAGGTGGCTCCAGACAACTGAAGTATGAGGGGCAAGCGCTCTGCGCACAGTGAAACATGTCTAATTATCGAGGTTTGACTGTAAATATTACATCCAGGACTTTGTAAACAAAAATCAAGTTTTTATGAAATATTCAATAAGTCTCTCAACATATTGCAAAAAAAAAGTCAATAAAAATGCTCTACCAGTTTGGAATGCTTCCAGACCTAATAAAGAAATCTGGGAATCCACTGCCTCAGCTCTTTAAAATTCTTTACTTCAGTGATGGTGCTGCAAGCCAATACAAAAATTACAAAAACTTTTTTAACTTGTGCAGTCACAAATCTGACTTCGGCATTGAAGCTGAATGGCACTTCTTCGCAACCAGCCATGGAAAAAGTCCCTGCGAGGGACTTGGAGGAACCGTAAAACGTCTAATTGCAAGAGCAAGTCTTCAGGCCACCCTTGAACAGCAGATAACAACTCCATTAGAGATGTACCACTGGTCACAAATCATAAATGACTGAACTTTTTGCAATTTATGCACTGCATATTTTATAAACTAGCCCCATGGAAAAAAACTGTGAAACCTAGTGAGGACCATGTGCATGAGCAAAGGGATTTCACCCTTCCCCCCCACCAGCAATACCTTCTGGAAATGTAATATGGGAAGTGGGGGTCGTGGGAATTAAAGGGTGGTTGACTCCTGTTTTAAACTGTGCCCCAGAAACCAGTATAAATGCTACCACCCATACAAACCTTTCATTTCCTATTGCCTAACCAAGGACATCAGAAAATTAGGTCCTATGTCCACCTCAATGTCACACAGTAGTTTTCAAGGACTTTGCACATCACAAACCCCCCCCCCCATCCATTCAAAAGGGGACCATGTAACAACCCGAAGTGTATTTAGGAAGGAACAAGCCATTTATTTAAGAGAAGTAGTAAGAGAATTAAGAAAGAGAAATATTAGTAATTTGCATATTCAAGTCCGGATATGGACAAATTCCTAAGTCAGGGTCTCACGACCTAACAGGAAATGAGAACGACCTGAGGCACATTCCTGAGCGTCTGCGTGGGAATAGTGTCTCAGGGCGGACCCAATTAATATAATTGGGTAATCAAGTAAAGAGTGTGGGTGGCGTAGGAGTGGTCCCATTCAAACGGGACCAATCCCCACCCCTAACGTGAGTCCGAGGGAGGTTCGGAAAGGAGTAAGCGTCCCTATAAAAGGGAATGTAACTGTTTTTCTGGATCTTGGTTCTGAGTTCTTGGGTCTAGAGGAAACTCTGCCCAAATTTCCCTTGGTGTGGGCCGAGTTCCCGCCCAAGTATTTGTGATTAATCTAAGTCATTGAGTTATTGAGTTGTATTGGAAAGTGAGAGTTGCGCCTGAGAAGAAGGAGCCGAGTTTGAGCCGAGTTGGAGAGGTCCGAGTACCGGGAGTGAGGAGGGTGAAGTTTATTTACACTAGAAAGAGTGATTGAGTGTTGTTATTTGTGTTTGAGTTGTGTGTTTCAAGTTTCATATTAAAGTTCCGAGGTTGTGATTTGAATATCTTTAGTAACATCTGTATTACAGAAGATCGTGGCAGTTCAGGCTGCTACAACCATACCTGAGGCCTCATTGGACCAAGAACCTGTTGCCAGGCAAAAAATCATGTTTAAAGATTGAACAGCAAACTTGGAATACATCATTCCAGCAAAGTTCACTCTTAACTAAACATAAAGTGATACTGTTAAGCAGCATGTCAGTCCCACCTCCTGCTGTAGCATCTCCCCAACCAAGCAATGTGAGTACATAGTATATCAACATTATATTAATCCATATTTGTAACGCCACGAGGTCAACGACCGAAGGTGCGATGCCGCGTTTTCTTCCGACGATTTCTGTGGGCCATCCGTCAGCCATCTATCGTTTATCGCTGGATAATCTGCTGGAAAACGACGATATAAACATTCGGCAAGCTGTGAGTGAACGTTTTTCTTCATTTTTACGCAAATATCGGCGAAAAACGACGACCGGAAGTGCTGGATCAACGAGAGAACGACGCCATTTTGAATCGTGACGTCATCATCCAGTCGCCATCGAGCCGTGTGCTGATTGGTCTTCTCTTCAACCAACCATCAACGGGATGTGTGCTGATTGGCTGCTGTATCTGAAGTCACAGATTGTATCCAAATTTGAAATTAGTTTTTGAATTGAGTGTTCGATTGTTGCTGGTTTTTTAAATTTTTAATTTTTTTGTGTATGACGAGAGTTCTTTGCCATTACAGGTGCTTAGTGGGTCATAGAAATTTTGGGACATGGGCTGGTTAAGGCGTTCGAAGACGCGGCCCAAGAACTGGGATAAAAAAAATGAAGTGTTGTGATCTGAGTTGCTATAATGGGTACATGAGTTATATTGATAGTTAGACTATACATGTACGTATTCACACACATGTATTGCAATATAAGGTTTGGTAAGTCACATGGTAATTGAGTAATGTAATTGTGACAATATGTAATATAATCAATGAGTGTATGTCAACCACAGTATATAAGACACAAAATGTTTACAAACCTTTACCACAATACAACAGTCTAAACCACATTCAACACAAATTGGATCTCACAAGAATGATGACCAAGGACTTATGTAAGTACATTGAAACCTTTATATCTCCAATGTTAAAACTCTTCCAAACACCAAAACTAATGATATTAATAATAATTTGGTTATCTGTTCTGCAGCCAACGTACGGAATTGGCTGATGCAACTGACCGAAGGGATAACAACAGAAATGGAGAGTCGCATGGGAATTACACCTGGATATTCAACGCAACATGCTGTATACGAGTATTTTGGCATGATACCTCAACAACTACTGTACCATGGGTGGGTCCCAGAACAGATTTGAAGCCGAATGATGTGTACGACTACAGGGCCCTTCAAACACCACCACCAACAGCAGCAACACTGTATCGATAGCTTCAGATAGGACTGAAATTAACAAGGTCACGCACACCTGGCACGGAACCCACGCCCCGTTTACATGGGTGGGCCCAAAAGAGCTTCAGATAGGACAGAATTTGAACATCCTGCCATATTGACGTCACTGGAAGTGGGAGGGGACAAAACAGCTTCAGATAGGACTGAATTCAAACATCCCGCCATACGACAAACGATATCGGCTATTGCCGAACAAGGCTGTACTAGAAGCAAACTTTTGTGGGATGATTTGCTACATAAGGAA
>JAQFZQ010002867.1:0-12377 GCA_034696005.1 Glomeris marginata | reverse complement strand
CGAACGACCTTCATACTTTTGCCTCTTTTCGAACCGAGCTGCACCACCTAACCAGACACTACTCTTCCACCCTGCCTCCGACCATGACATCGCCATTATCACTTTATAATCGCCGAGAAAGGAATTCGTCGGTCAACTTTTAAAACTCAAGTTCGTCGCAATGACCGCTCCCCAATGCTTTTCGTACGAGGAGCATCCATTAATTACCCCCAAACTTTCTTTTCGGTGTCTTTTCTCTCAATACAGCCATGGCATTGAAAACTATACGCTTTCCATTGTTACAAATCTCCTTTAAAAGCACTTTTTTGTTGTCTACTGCTACAAAAGTAATAACCTCGTAGCTAAACCAGATTTTCATCTCCCACACAAATATGCAAATTAACTTGCAAGCAAATTACTCCACTTTTTCAGTTGAATATCTCAAAATGCGGCTAAAAATTATCATAAAAATTAACAAATAATGTTTAATTTACAGTGGCATATTATACATACTAGGAATACAAAAACAGAATTGATTAATTATTATTACATCGAATTTAATTGGTAATTAATTTCATATTTTAACACATTTCACAAATATTTTTAATTTAAAAGTAAATACATTTTGTTAAATAATTGTTTATGGTTGGAAATAAGCACACTTATAAATTGCAGTTTGGTCTAATCTCATTTGCTATCTATATGATTTATATAACCATTAGTAGCGAATTTACTTTTGACTTTTACACATGTGCAACTAAATTGCACGCAACAATGTGCGTCCGCAACTTCTATCATTAGACTCCCATAGGAATATTGCACGGGAAATGTATTGCGCGCAATAAAGTTGCAGACGTTTGTTTCTCCCGTTCATCTTACTGCGAATCACCCTGTAAAATAGTTTGCTGCCATCCATGTTATCTCAGCGTTAATACGGATACGAAATCGTACTTCTGACGTGAAATTCGAGTACAATAAGCATTAACTTAACAGATTTTTCAATGAAATAAAACATTTGACAGATTCACGTCTGGTACTCGAATAATGGACGCTCCCCGACAAGGGCTTTTTCAACGGGGACCGACCATTATTCGTGGGCCGCGTTAAGCCTAATCGCACGTTAGCGAGCGTTTAGTCATCGTTTCCGCGGTTATAAATTTGCTATAAATTCGGAGAAAGCTTCGGATTCGTCATCGTACCTTTCCGAGGAACTTCCCTTTGAGGTAGGTTGTGTTGGTTGAGTCATCGAAGATGTATTCCACTTGGGCGTCAATGGACGACGTCGGACTGACGTTTCCGTCGCCGTCGACGTTCGCGTTTTCGCGATCGACGCACCAAAACTCGTTGACGGTCGCGTTGTAATTGTTCACGTGAGAACGGATTTTAACCGTACTTGTCCGCATGCTCATGTTTTAAACGGATGCCGATTTATATTCTGATTACTCGCAAAGAACAACGAGTTTAACGGCAACAGTGCATTGCCGACAAGTCCTAACTTGTCACTGACAACAATTCTTCGACCGTCTCGCTCGGAATCTGCAACAACTCTGACGACATTGGTTGCTGGAAATCCACTCAACAGGCACCGGTGGGCGGGGCAAACGCACCTTGTTACGTCACTCGAACTTGTAGCCAATCGCCGAGCCGATAACTTTGCGATTCTTGGTTTTTGAGGCCTCTGTTTAGTCGGTTTAGTCACTGTATTTGAGTCCGCCGCCACCTGGCGGCAGCTGTAATCACTGTGTAGAATTCCTGACCTTGCTTGTACAGGACATCTTGCAATGTAGGGCGCCATTTTGGTACCAAAATCCGGGCTTTCATTCATAAGGCTCGATAACGGATGTATGGATTAAATGAAGTCATCAAAACGTTACTGGTTTTCATTTCATTAGGTTCATAATAAAATACACTTGATCTTGCTAATACCAATACGGATGATGTGAAAACAAAGATGGCTCTGTGAGGACACAAAATGGCGTCCGAATTTCGAATATGTAGTCGCTTTTCTTGCTTTTTCCGGTTCTTCTCGTCGCTGTTTCAGTTTAGAACTATTAAATAATGACAGATATTATATAAAGATGTAGTTAAAACCTTGAAAACCGACTGCTAAAGCCTTGAACATACGGGAAACGGCGCATTGAAGATAAGAACGTTGGCACCAAGATGGCGCCCATGAAACCAACTGGTTTATCCGTTTATCCTTGGTTTATCCTGTTTATCTTACTAAATTAACCGAAGTGATTTACCAATCGTTTGAGGAATGTCAACGGTGCTTTATTACATAGGTAGGTGTATGAAATATAAATATAGTAACGTTGCTTTATTGGGAATTGCACGTTTTCCATGGTGAGTCAATAAAAATACAGATAATGTCAAGATAATGTCTACAGTTAATTTCGATAAGCAAAATCAACAATATTGCTTCTAAAAATAGCCCAATGAGTAATAAGAAACAATATTAGTCTGTAGAAAACAATTACTATATAATAAAATAATATTAAATTTATTAAAAACATTTTACACTAAAACTGAATCAGGAATTGCTTGACAATTATCAACTAGGTGACCGAATTATTTTGCGGTGTCATGTAAAGTTTAATAATACTTTCATTTAACTTGCTATGGAAACCAATAGAAACAACCCACTTTGTTCCAGGATAACTGATTATGTAAACACAGTGAAATCATCGCTCCAATTGTTCAGTTTCTGCAGTTACTATATAGTCTATACATAGTCTGTTTAAGAGTGAGAATGAAACAACAGGGCCTATGGAGGGTGTGTCTTCAAATTAGGAAGAGGAGGAGCAAGAGGTGTGGCTATAGGCAAGGCAAACATATAGTGATAGAGGTAAAAGGCGAATAAACTCCAGGAAAAAAGTGGATAACGGTATATCAAGGACACAGTATACTTAGGTCAGGACCATGCACTCTCAATCCCAAAGCATGGGTAGTAATGGCACATAGTAGCCATTGGCTGGCGCCATAACGTCCTGCGTGACGTCATTGTGGCCTCCCCATTTGAAATGGTTCTGCCCAGACTTGACCCCGCCCTCCTGGCTCAATCTTTCATTGAAACCACAGTAGAAATTCCAAGAACAGAATTAAATACAGAAAACTGGTATTTATTGCCAATGAATGAGAACTAATACATCGTATGAGTTTTACTTGCACTTCGCGCATTATTATAATACGTAATAATAAAATGACCGCTTAGCGAAAATGGGGGAAATGCGCGTTCGCAACGGTTTCGTCAAAGCGTAATAATGCGTTAAGACAGTGAGATTTCAAAGAAATACGTTAGGGTAATAATAAATATACAAGGGGAATCACTGGTGTCTTCTTCATCATCGTCCAATTGGTCCCAGTGTGATCACAGATGCACGGCATCTTTTTCTCTTTATGCACGGTATAAAACCTGTCGTTAACTAACACGTCTGTTGCGCTAGCAACGGCCGGGTCTCTTCGTTCCTCTCCGTTCTGCACCGGAAACAAATCAAAGTTAGTAACATCTTCAAAATACCGGGTGTCCACAAATGATGGGAGCAATTTGAGATGTTAATAACTTTTTAGAATATCAATGTAGAACAAAATGGTTTGCTTCATTGTAATCTGCAACACTTGAAGTTTTATTACATACTATAGAACTTCAACACGGGCATCACGTGTGGCGGGCAACACGTCCTCTGCTATGAACTTTGACAACCTGAGTATTCAGCTACAAAACTTTATAAGAGTTACAGATTACAGTGCAGCAAACCGTTTGTTCCTACATTGACATTCTAAAAAGTTATTAATATCTCAAAGTGTTCCCATCATTTATGGACACACTGTATATTTGTAATATGCCAATGAGACATTGTTAATTTATCAATGTTAACGTACCTCTTGCAGCAACGGTTGAAGCAAGCGTACAGCCACTTGAACGTGTTGTCCCGCTCCTGGCGGAAGATACCGCTGCCGATGTCGTCGCGGCACTCGGATATGAATTCCATCAGGTCGCTCTTGGGAAAGCCGTGCTGATAGTACATCTGTGAAATGGTCTTAATTGAAGCACGCACACTTGGATAGAAAGACATGGTCCAGTGTGACGCGTGGGACCTTCACGCAGCTAACCTTTATGGTCTCGTACGTGTCCATGATTACGGCTATAAAGAGGCTCAGCACGACGTAGATGAAGAGTGAGATGAAGGTGTACATGTAGATCCTGCTGTACCACCACACCAGTCCGGACTGCGACGCGAGGATCGTGAAAGTGGCGTACATGTCGTCGCCGTTGATCAGCGAGAATAGACACTCGGCAGTTGAACTCAGGCTTCGAAACTGTCAAATTATACGAATTATATATAACACCTTTTCAGTTTTAAGCACATTATGAAGGTATGACAGCGTACCATAAAATGTGGTAAACGTTCAAGTTACGCAGGTGGTCAGATTAAAGAGGGTCTCGCCGAAGTTGTTCATTATAATTGTTGGAAAAGGTCTGACAGTTATAAATTATGTAACTTAATATGAATTAAAACATTATAAAAGCTTTCCAAGAAAAGCTCAAAGAAAAGTACAATTCTTTTGTTCGCAATGTAGCAATATTTCCTACAAGGCTATCTCATCATTTGCACGCTTATTATTTCCCACAAGGCTATCTCTTTCCATTATTGTCCTCATTTCCTGTTTTCCTCTTAACTTAACCTTTAAGTATTTGGAAAGTATCTCAAATTACTACCCGGATATTAAAGTGATATTTAAGATCGAAGGTTACGCTGTGATTATTATCACAATTTAGTCTTCATACTACATACAGTTCACTGAATTCACTTTCAGTACAAAATTTTAAAGGTGAACTGACAATGTTTTGTAACATGCCCTGGAAAGTGTGCAATTCTATAGAATTGATGCCAATAAAACGATTGGCGCAAACAAAACATTTTTTAAAAATTGTCACAAAAAGTTACAAATAGTTAAAGAGGGCGTCACGGAAGGACGGTGTCACCGCGCTGGTGTCGCAGTGTCCTGCTTTGGCAGCTATGAAACTAAATAATTCATTATCTGTGGCAATAATGCTTCATACTGCTAGCTTTTTCCAGGGTATGTTCCAAAACCTTGTCAGTTCACCTTTAAGGAAAGTTTTTCTGTTTGTTACTTACATATCTATCTATACTGGGAATCCCATATACCGGGAAGCGTAACCGCACCTCCGATATTGTTCCGATAACAAGTGTATTGACTGCACGTGACAACACGACGCAAAGCACCAGCAATCTCATTAAATATCGTAGTTACCTTGATATGATAAGGTCCGAGGACCAACCAACCGCAGAAGATGAAGCCGGCGTAAAGGAGTATGGCGCACAGGAGGAACCGTAACACGTCCGGCACGGCGTTACGCATCGTCAAGATCAGGATCTGCAATTCATAAACCCTATTAGTCACACTTGACTTTATATTTCCTATTTTCTACTAAGTCAATTAATTATTATACAGATTGGATCACAAAGTTTCAACTAATCACGTGCAACCATCAACTGTGAAGTCTTTTTCACTTCACTATTTGGTTTTTGGTTTTCGTGATTTCTATTTCACTAGCACTTATTTCAATTGGACACCGATAGCAAAACAAGCTACGCCTACTCTATTGCTTAATTGAGAGGGACTTTAAATTCCTTAATTGACACAAGTCAGGAACTCTGCCAACATTGCCGTGCCTGCTGCGATCATTCTGAACAATAACAATTATTGATTAATTATTATAAATGATTAACCCATAAGGTCAGTTAATGCTCTTATGATACAAATAACATCTAGAATACTGTAAAAGTGGTAATGTTTCAAGCGGCTTTATTTTCACTCTTTCGACTTCGTGCTAAAATAAACTGATCATTAAAATGAATTCCCTTTGAAAAATCCCCAGACAAATTATACTTTTATTACTTATTCGTTTGGTTATTATTTTACTGGTTCATACCAATCTGTGATTACCATTTTCCCTGAGTTTTCCAGTGTGAATAGGCAAAATTCTCAGAGGATCCGTGAACATAAAAGAACCACAGCGTGTCAAAACGTATTTCAAACTAGTTTTGGTTTGGTTAATTAGTTTTGCCTTGGTAACATATAATGCCATGACTCCCGTAAGAACCCCTTACATTGTATTTGGCGAAGAATCCCAGGTACCGAAGAACCCCGAGCCAGACTAGAAGGTTCCCGGTTCCGAGGAGGACACTGCAAATGTTGTAGAGGTCGCCATCCGTCACCTATTAAATTAACAAATCTCCATTTAAAACTTTTCCCTTTCACTCCAACGTTATCTAATCAACTCTACCTTGTGCTCGATCTGGATTTTGATGATAGATCCGATGACTATGAGTACATCGTTGACTATTATCAGCACGTACCAGAAGCTGAGGAACTCGAGCCGGTCGTTCACCGACAACTCCTTGCCGAAGTGGTTGCGGAAGAATTCCACGGCTTCCTGATTAGATTCAACGTCAAAAATTTCCCAATTAGATTTCAAATCGGTAAACATCTGTCATCCATATCTCTTACTTGTTTCAACATCATGGCCCTGATGATGGCCCTGGAACAGAGGATAAACGATAGCGTGCAGATGAGGATGACCGCGATGTTGAGGCACGACAGCAAGGCCCTTTCCACGTGGTTTTTGGCTGCAATGTGGAAATAAACATTCATATGTAAGTTATAAAGTATATTTTGTGCAATAACTGTTAAAGTCTATCAATGATTGTTTATGAAGTATGCGATTAATCGGGTTTGGGCATTTCCAAAGATAAACGTGTTACGCATCAATTGTCACGCGTGTTAATACATTAATAAAACCAATAAATCCTATTGGTAGTTGTTCAATTCCTGTTTCATTCAAGTCCAACAAGAAGGAATTAATATAAATGCAAATCATACATTTTACATTGGCAAAATTTACGCAGCGAAAAGGAAAAGACATCACGGTGTCCAAACAAATTGTTAGTTGCTTTAGAAGTAAGACATTTGATTTGTTTGGATTAAAAGTTTTGAACAAAAGCTTGGAACAATTTGAAAAACATTTTTGATCAATACCGCAGCACCGTCAAATGAGTTATTGTAAACTTGACCGCAAGGATAGTTCCTCGCGTTAGCAATCACCCGTGGATTGAATTAAAACAGTGGAAACGGCTTGGCCTATGTACAGTGGAACACGACCACGTTGAACGTAAAGGCCTCTTGGTTACGTACCGCCAAGGTGCACGCCACCGCGGCAATCCAGCGTAACGGGGCTCATCTCAAGAAATACCCTAAGTTGCCCGTCGTGATCGCGATCATCAAACATCACCTAGGATGCACAAACGAGAGAGAAAAGAGGACAAGAGAGGCGTGTCAGGCCTCCTGTACCACCAAACTCACCGGGACGGTTTAAGTCTCCCTGGCAACGAAGGTTCGTCTCGTCCATCCGCAACTTCACCAGCATTTGGCCGTCGTGATTCGTATTGTCAAATAAAATCTGCATGCAAAGCCAACAGCAGCAAGCAACAAGCAAAACAGAAAGTAAAATTGAACCGGCTCAAAGGAGTGACGGGTTGCCTTCAAGCGCCGGGAGACGCGGATTCAAACCGCGGACTTTTCTTAACGGCCACACCACATTGAGACAACTGATAAGATGCTCACCTTAACGTCGAATTGATAGCAGTCCGGGGAGTCCATCGCTTCCAGGGCTTTTAGAAGGATGTACTTCAAACTGAACGTAACTTCCACTGTTATTAACCTTTATTTCAATAAATATCAAATATTAGAAACTTTATTACGTACATACCTTAATGCTTTAACAAGGAAACCAGTGTTGCAATTTATATAATTATATAACAGTTACTGAATTTGATGTACACAAACGGTTCATGATAATCTGCGATTACCATATTAACTATCTCATTGTTACGAACCCTGTTATATATTTCAGGATAAATTCAGGATAATAACAAGCAACACACCGGTTTCCTTTTCTGTGTCTTAACCGTAGTTACCTGTCGAATTTCATCGAGAAGTTGTGTTCGTTGAAATACGTCTCGCTGTCGAAAGTGGGCGGTGCCTTCGCATCCAACGGCACGTTCGGAATAACTTCCAAACATTCTGAAACCAACCAATTAAATCAACCTCCTGTACTTTTACCACATTTACTGTGCGGCGCATCTCCCAACTCTTAAATTACTTACGTCTAACGGGGTTGCTGTCGAAGATGAAGCTCTCGTTGAATCCCCAGATTTCTGCTTTCTTATAGTACATCTTGCAGATGGAAAGAGGAGCAGCAGAGACGTCGTGGTGGATGTAATCGTACGAGCCGATGGCCACTTGTCGTATCTTCGAGTACTGAGATAAGCAAACGAGACCCGGTTAGATTAAAATGGCAGTAACCTTCTTCCACGCCGATCCCAGATCGAACAGCATTGATTTGCTTACCGTATCGACCATGTGATTGACGTGTTCGTAGAATCCTTGCCGGGTGTAGACCGCGTAAGGTCCTTGGTTGGGAGGGTACGCGTCCACATCCAGCTCAGGGTCCCAGTCCTTCAGGAACAGGTGATTGAGCGTGACTTTGCTGTCTTCGTAGAAGTTGATGTGCGAGTATCTGGCCGTTCCAAACAGCAGCAACTGTCAATCAATCAAAATGGAACGTTTTTTGAATTTTTCAGACCGTAGTCTCCGCCCACTTCAATATCAAATATGGCGCCTTTCATTCTTCCATTTTTCAACAGTGTTCAGTATATTTGATAAAACATAACGTTACTAACATGCTAAATACGTAGTACTACACCAAATACAAACTAGAAACCTGCGTATGATGGAAACTCACGGGACCGGAATTATTTCCCCTTATAACAGGTATCCGTTATAGACAGTGATTTTATTATGGAAACTGTCTCCAAGGGACTAAATAGACTTCTGTTTTAGATAGGTTTCACTGATTAAACAGAAAATACAGTAAAATCTGTATATGATGGAATTTCAAGGGACCGTAACAACTTTTCACCATGACAGTTTATTTTTTATAACATTTATCATGCAGTCAATGGTAACAAAAATGTCATTTTCCACTATAGACAGGTTTCACTGTATAGGATATTTTTGTGTATAACTCTGTAGTCTGGCTCGTCAAGATGCCATACAAAATGGCCTGCGTGACGCCACCAACGTGACGCCAGCCCCGCTGCCGTTAACCGTGACGTCACGTGGGTTTCGTCTACATAAACAATAGAAATACATACGTACTTGCATAGTGACGAAAAATATCTTGACGATCTGCACAACCAGTTTCCAAGGCACACGTCTGGAAGCCTGCCATTTCTCGATGGGATTCATGAAGAAGAACCTTAACTTCCTCCTGGTCGACTCCACCGAGTACGGCGTCAAAAGGCACTGGTGTTGACCGGCGCTCACCGTCGAATGGATAGACATGATTTCCGGCTGGGCTGCAGATGCTCTCACTGTATCCTCCTCACCTTGGATTCCCGACCGCCACCGCGTCGTCGTCGAATTCGAATCTGTTCGACAAGCCCCGCCTCTCAACGCTCTGCTCACCTCTGCAACTCACCAACGCCAAAAAACACACCGATTCTGAACTACCATTCCACTTCTGCGTGCGTTTAATATAGCAGGCATCGAACAAAAGGGCCGAGATAATAGCCAACTTTGACCCCGCCGAAAACTTCAAACGCGCGATAAAGTCGCGTTCGGCCTTCGCGCCAATCCAGATACGAGCCACTTTGGCTGGCTGCTGCCACGGCAACGACACGCCCCCTCACGCCCTTTCGGTGCCGTACATTGGTACGTCACCTCCCACGTTCCAATCGAACGCTCGGCATTATCATTGTTTGCCGTTTGCCGATAAATACCGATCAACAAGTCCGGTAAATA
Source organism: Glomeris marginata (assembly GCA_034696005.1). NCBI lineage: Eukaryota > Metazoa > Arthropoda > Diplopoda > Glomerida > Glomeridae > Glomeris > Glomeris marginata. The sequence goes on along the minus strand of JAQFZQ010002867.1, from coordinate 2,507 downwards.
AAATATCTGGCCATAATATTTGCTAAACAACAAATCACAGTCTTTGTAAACCGATCCACTGACCTTTTCCTCGAGAAACTCTTCAGGGAAATTCTAAGAAAATAGGCCTACATTTCGAGAAAACAACATGGCCTCCAAGAACGATTCAATTGCACATAGACAAACAGTTATGTTTTTCAAAAATGTATTTAGTTGAATCGTTTTTCGATGTTGTCATTCAATTCTTTTCAAGTGAAACAAATATATCTGTAGAGAATTATGCACCGAAAAGTTTTGTGAATTTTATGCAGGAAATATGTAGAATTTAAGATTTATTTTAACTTTCAAGCAGAGTATATTACTCATCACAAACACTTGGTCCCTATAAACGTGACATTACATGTAAATAACCCCTTCTAAATGACATGACATGAAAATAACCCCTAAAAATGTGACATTACATGAAAACAACCCCTCTAAATGTGACATTACATGAAAATAACCCCTAGAAATGTGACATTACATGAAAATAACCCCTAGAAATGTGACATTACTTGAAAATAACCCCTAGAAATGTGACATTACATGAAAATAACCCCTAGAAATGTGACATTACATGAAAACACAAACCCTTTAAATGTGGCATTACATGTAAATAACCCCTCTAAATGGGACATAATATGCAAATAACCCCTCTAAATGTGACATAATATGCAAATAACCCCTCTAAATGTAACATAATATGCAAATAACCCCTCTAAATGTGGCATTACATGTAAATAACCCCTCTAAATGTGACATAATATGCAAATAACCCCTCTAAATGTGGCATTACATATAAATAACCCCTTCTAAATATGACATGACATGAAAATAACCCCTAGAAATGTGACATTACATGAAAATAACCCCTAGAAATGAGACATTACTTGAAAATAACCCCTAGAAATGTGACATTACATGAAAATAACCCCTAGAAATGAGACGTTACTTGAAAATAACCCCTAGAAATGAGACGTTACTTGAATATAACCCCTAGAAATGAGACGTTACTTGAAAATAACCCCTAGAAGTGAGACATTACTTGAAAATAACCCCTAGAAATGAGACGTTACTTGAAAATAACCCCTAGAAATGAGACGTTACTTGAATATAACCCCTAGAAATGAGACGTTACTTGAAAATAACCCCTAGAAATGAGACATTACTTGAAAATAACCCCTAGAAATGTGACATGACATGAAAATAACCCCTAGAAATGTGACATTACAAATAGCCACTGTAAATCTGACATAACATGTAAATAACCCCTATAAATTTGACATAACATAAATAATACCTAATTCCCCGTTTTTCATTTTCCTTAATTATAATAAAGTATTCACATGATCAAAATATCCTTGTAATGATTCATACTTCAAAATCCCTTTAAGATTTCCGTTTCCTGTCTCAGCTTCTTAATTTTTTCATCCAACAAAAAAAAATGTAAACAAAAAAATCCAATGAAAATGTTTAATCACATTCCATTTAATTGATGAACTGAACACTGTGCGAACTCTGAACTGGAATTTGACAGCATTCAATCATTCTCAATTTCTCATCTTCAAATTAAAAAAAAAAATAAAACATCCGTTTTTCTCGATTTGATTGACAGCCCGAGAGAGAGCGGGAAGCGTAGTGGGCGTGTAAAGGGGCGTGTCATATCCGGTACAGCATCTCTACATAAATTCTCTACTGTGTTGGCTAGTTTCGACTTGAAAAACGGACTTTGAATTTGCCGGAAATGTCGCACGTGTTCCCTCAATGGGTTGATTACATACACAGCAACATGTAAAGATAAACAAATATGTAATAACAAAATAACATAACACAAAAGAGACTGGGAAAAGCCGATGGTCAAGAAAATCAAAGTGGGTCAGATCGGACAAATGCAGATAAAAATTCATATTACGATGACAAATAATAACATTTGCCAGCACAAGGTTACACAGAGCACGAACATAACACTCGATGGAGGCGTGATTTGCAACGGAATCTTCGTTGGAAAACAGGAAACAATCACGGACATGGTCAGTGATTGGAAAATGGCGAATTCCATCCAAATATACGTACCCAACTTCCCCACATTTCCCAAATCCAACCGCCTATCTCTTGTTTTTCTCCTCTTATTATCTTCAATTACATTCCTAGTCATCGGCCCAAACCCGATAACCATCTCCATTTCCCGCATTATTCCCATTATTCCCCCAGAAACGGCCGCAATCCGATCGTTCGAGAGGAACACGAACGTTCCGGAATTTTCAGGCCGCCATTAAGGCGTGGCCAACGCGCGCCTTACGCCACGCCCCCACCCAATCGCTCGCGAGCGTCAAAACCTGTTCGAAACTGACAAATATTACGAAATTACAGTAATCGCCATGAAAGGTTGTGCGGAAAAATGACGTCACCCATAGAGTCGACTAATTTTAGGGGTCGGGGTTCGATGCAACTGCGTTCAGGTCGGCAGCGTCACGTTACCGCACGCAGGT
>JAQFZQ010002866.1:0-12377 GCA_034696005.1 Glomeris marginata | reverse complement strand
TACAGTCGTTTAATAACGAAACCCACTTTCACTGTTAATTCCCGCCTACAAGATCCGTCCTGTACACGATGCTCTACTCTATTTTTCAATTTCACAATTTTAATTGGCTGTCAATTGACAGATTAATTGAAAAATATCAGTGCTAGGCCATAGCTGGCAGTAGCTCCGCATGTTTTTAATGTAGCAACACGGCACCGATACAACCGCGCATGTGCAGACTGATGGTGCAAATGAGCCCGTCCTGTATCCAGACGCTCCTCGTGGACGTGGACTAGTCCACTAATGACAAGGGGATTTAGTCACCAGAAAAAAAACTAGAGGAGGGCTGCTTTAGGGTAGCCATTGCCACACCCTGGGAATCACAGCAATAGTTGCCAGCTAAGCAAATTAAACTTACCAGATTAATAGGATAACTGGCATTGCAGTGAAATGAAAGCTGCAGCTTTAATAATCATCACTGGAATAATAACTTGTGGTAAGTCAATGAAAACCTTACTTGACTGTAAAGTAAAGCTACAGCAGTGTGCATGACACCATTCTTGATGACTACATATTCTTAATATAGTTTTGTAAAATATTTTTTAACTCCTTTTAATGTTTACTCACTTACCGAAATTTTCTATGAAATTTGTGATACTATATAAAAATTGTGATGATGATATTATCTTATTATCTAATCATTTCAAAGTTTTGTGACCATAATTAAAGCAATTATCATGTGACAACTGCATGTGCATGGTGTAGTGTATTGCTGGAAAATTTCTTGAAAAATAGAAAACCACAGAAGACAGTTGTTTGTTGTCTATTAGAATTTAGAAAGTTCTATCGGACCATCAGTTGGAGAGAAACCATGATATTTTTATAACGGTAATTATTATAGAAAAATATACCTATAGGAAAGTTCTATTTTCTTTATTTAATAACATCATTAACAAGATTAAATTATCAACAGACATCAGATAAAATTTTAGCCTTCATTGCTCTATGTTTGCAACCGAAACACATACTTGTACCAAAACGCAATGGCAATATGCCAAAGGTATTCACAAGGGCAGAAAGGATGTTGGTATTTTTTACTAGTACAGTGACTCCATTACGTCATTGTAAATGAATATGGCAATGGATGCGGTTTATCAAGGCCATAAGTACATTAATAAATAATTCTTCAGTTTCAATTTACTGAGAATATAATTTGAAACATTAATGTGTGTATCTCAATATTACAGTGTAGCAAAATCATAGAATAAAATTATAAACTTTGTGTAGGCATGCTTTCTTTGCATCATATCCAGGCACAACCAACTGTTGGAGAGGACTGCAGCCCTCAAGGAATTGCATCATGTGTTGAAGGGTTTGCAAATCTTGCAAGGCAATCTATACCAAAACATTTGGATGAAACTTGCAGGTAAACTTTATCTTTCATTTAGAATGGTAAGAAATTCACGATGGTTTCCGTGTAATTAAATGAAAAATATGCAATGTAAGGCCATTTCCAATTACCTATGTATGCACATTTTGAGGGAAAACTACTTCTTCAGTTAGGTACATTATCATACCTAAAGTGATTATACCACATGAATTGAATTATTGTGTCATGGCTGTTCCCAGAACGCCATGTATGGCATGCCAATGGTTTCCAAAGTAAACCTCCAGGAACTGAAATGGCAGTTCGCGGATAACACAAAACATGCCTAGCTCAAAATAACGCCAATTCCTGATTGGCTGTTGCCTTCTTGCAATGCTTCTTATCACAGTAACCCTCCCCAAACAAAGTAGTTCCTTAGCTTTTGACTGGATTTACTTGAAAATAAACATTGAATACTTTTCAGTACTCTTACATTTGATTGTATACATATATTGTAAAACTTTGCCGGAACTTAGAGCTCAAACAAACACACATTCGTAAGATTTTGTCAACAAGCAATTGCCCCTAAGCAAAATCGGGAAACGGCGCTTTGATCAGTGGAGTTGTGCAAACTGCAAAGTAATTTGTTCCTTGCAGGTCTGTGATAAGGCGTTTTGAGTTGCAAACCACTATATGTTTCAAATAAGACAGATCTAGCTTTCTTTCGAACCCTGAATAATTTTAAACAATAAAATCATTAGAACTGATTAGTATAAAGCGATAAACAAAGTCTGAAATCGGCTAGCAAATTGAATGTAAAGCAGAATTATGTAATGAACATAACATGAAGGTGGATGCAAAACGAAATATTTATATGCATTTCTTGCATAGATATTAAAAAAATGTGAAAATGTACATGGGCAATATGATACGACATCTTGTTATTGCCAAAATCCATACAAAACTTTCTCAACAAGCAATTAGTGCTTATTATAAGTACCCTTGTATGCTTTAACTTAAAAAATATCAAACAGCTGCAACCAGTAAACACCGCAGTAAAGCAAAAAAATACACCGCCAAATTCAAAAACGCAAATTCAGAAGACAGTGTCCCTTGCCGCAATTCAAAGTTGACGAAAATGTGGTTCTGCCAACAGAATATTCCGATTCTTAGATAGCCAGCTTGATCACTAGATCTAAATTAGTTTGAAAACTTTTGGGGGCATCTAGCTCGATCCATTTATAAAAATTGATTGACTCCAATCTGAGATTATGCTTTCAATAGCATTAATTGGTTCTAGGTCATATTCATATTTTTGAAGTTATAGCATTACAAGGGTAGGTACTTATAATAAGCATTAAGTGCTTGTTGGTATCAGTTTTGATTGGGTTTTAGCAATACACATTTTCACAGTTTTTTATTGTCTATGTGAGAAATACATATGAATACTTCAGCATACAAAACTGTGTCTGGGGGAATATTTTCATATTTTTAGATTAAGGTTGACCATCCCGCCCCGCCCGGCCACCTGGTGGCAAAACGCCACTAGCAGAAGCGCCCTGGCGGTGTGCGCACAATTTTAATCGTTTTCAGGAAAACTAAACAATGAATACTGTAAACCGTTGCATGCTGAGTTGCAGAACACAGTCTTACATTTAAATAATAAACTTGAGTGTTGTAGTTAAATTGTACTATTTTTGCGGGGCTCATAAACTGTATGAATTTATTATGAAGTTTGTGAGCCCCGCAAAAATAGTGCAATTTAACTACAACGCTGAAATTTATTATTTAAATGTAAGACTGTGTTCTGCAACTCAACATGCAACGGTTTACAGTATTCATTGCTTAGTTTTTCTGAAAACGATTAAAATTGTGCTCACACCGCCAGGGCGCTTCTGCTAGCGGCGTTTGGCCACCAGGTGGCAGGGCGGGGCGGGATGGTAAACCTTAAATCCAAATAAAATTTAGTACTGTAAAACCTGTCTGTATAATTAAGTCGAACCCTGAATAAGTCGAATACCTGCACATCTTGAAAGTATGTATATTTATGTGCACTGGATGAGTCCCTAGTTCTAAGTTCCTAGTTCCCTAGTTCAATAAGTTGAACACCTGCTTAACTTGAACGAATTTCCTTTCACCGCAAGCGTTCGAGTTATAACTATAAGACTGAAACATAGTTGAAAACATACATTTGAAATAATGCCTACTGCACATAACAAGTGTTATCAATCATTCCCAGGACAAGTATTTTGTATCATTTTGGTAACTACGGAAAAACTTTTCCTGTAGAATTGGTAATTGTTTGCACCAAACATTTAAGAAAGAATTCTGCGAGAAATAAATTTATGTTGCTCAATATAGTTTCTGCACAAATCTGCAAAAATCTGGAAAATTATTATTTTAAATAAAAATATTAACACTGATTATTATTAAAATTGGCTTGAGAAAACAATATGAATTTTGAAATGAAGAACAAAATAGGACATGGCATAAAAGGTATACAATTTATTCATAAAATATTCGAACATGTTAAAAGTCATTGACGTAAAATAAATAGAAATTATATTAAACCAAATTAATACTACAAATCTACCTGCACTGATCGATGGTAAAAATTCTAAATCGATTTGTTGCTTTGTAATTCAATTCATTTCACATTTGTTTTCGATTTTTTTTAGTTATTTTCCTAAAATAGATTCACAAAGAAGTGCAGCGGAGAGCATGCACTTATCGACCTTATTGGATAGAGCTCTAGATAGATCTAATCCACAACCGAACGATTGTGACACCACACCCTTCTGTGACGTCAGAGCGTCACAATCCAACCTTGTTCACAATTCACAATATCCGATATCTGGTTGCCAGAAAATCAGTGTTCTTACTCAGAACGCCATTTTGAAAGTTTTTTCTTTCTTCAGCCAATAATGGTTGCTGAAATGTTTCAGATACATTTATCCAGTTTTGTCTTGAACATTATCATGTGATGGTCGTTTGTTTGGTTTTTCTATTTATCTGGCTACCTATTACAATCTACTAATTAACTAATCACAATAAATTTAAAATTCACAATCAGCCAAAGATCCTGAATAATTAATATAGTCAAATTAAATTTCTGAGTGTGCAGGCCTATTATAACAAAATTTCTTGCCACAATCCACTCCAAGTATTTGCTAAATATCAACCGAAATTTGTATACCTATTATGTCAACTTTTAAACAACCTTACTACCCTGAAAAGGAATTTCATGGAAGTAGACTATACCAATGTGTTTATTCGAAAACATCAAATGGCATCTTTCACTATGCAAATAAATGCAATAAAAATGCGCACAGTAGTTTTACATCTGTGCAGCATTGCGTCATACGGAATCGCACAAAAGGCATGTCGATTTTTCGCATGACCATAAAAATGTGTCTGTCCTTCACTCCATGCCAATGATTATAGTCCATGATTATAGCGCGAGACTAAATTGTGGTACATATAGGTACGTATATAGCATATACGCCCACGCCATATAATTGCCAAGATCAATATGCACCCAATTTGGACGGTCATTTACAGCAGTTAAATGAATGAAGCAGAGTATAAAACAGACAAATCACAAGACATATAGTTGTTGTGTGCTAAAACATACTTTTACTGTAAAAAGAATACACTAACAAACTTTTTTTTTAACGCTGGTCCGCCCAAAATGCCTCTATAGTAGTGGGCACCAGAGTTGAGGGTCGAAGAGTCACGGTTTGGTGTCACTTTGATAATAAAAGTTCAAAACAATCCATGCATGACGTTTAGGAACAAAAAATGCATGGTAAAAAAAGACCTTTCAGCATAACGGACGCTCGATATAGCGAACAAATATGCCATCCCGTTGGCGTTCATTATAACATTGAGACTATTTCCAATAAATATCATTGTATACATTGTCTGAAAGGGAGAGGTTTTCATATAAATACCATACAGTTCCTAAAAATACACATTTCACAGGCCTGCTATAAATCCCAATAGAGGTCGCTGCTTTGTGCAGTGCCGTTATTCAAAGCTTTGAGCAATGTATATGTATGTTTCGTTATTTGCATACACGCATACGAAAACACAGGTTACATTTCGTTTGTTGAACAGGTGTCGTTCAAGTATTACATAACGCAGTAGGGGGAAGGGGGTTGACCATTTTGTTACGGACTGTTACACAGGGGAGGGGGGTGTATCAAGTCATTTGTTACGTCACAAAACCAAAAAAACCAAATGTATAAAATATATTGCAAAAGTTTTGTTGATCATATACTTATTATTGTAATCTAATAAATTCAGGTAACTTAATTACATACCTACAAATACTTTATTTGTAGAGCTTTTGCATGGCTGGAGTTTGGCAACAGTGTAATATTCCTTGTTAATCTCATAAAGGGCCTCACAAAGTACAATGTAAGATTTTGTTACTCAACTCTATAAAAGGGTGTATTCTCTAATATTAAATGTAAGTACCACAGTCACTAGTTATGATAAATAAACCCGTAACTATAAGTATATATACTAATTAATTAGATTAAATTAATTGGCAGCATTGGCAGCCTGTTGAATCCAGTGCGTGCAGAATGCACAGGGCTTGAAATCCCTCTGAAGGACATGAGCACAACTACAAATATTAAAATAGTGACCATAGAGGATCACCTCCATAATCCATGGCAAAACATCAAAAACATGGACCTTCCATCTGAGTGATTTTAAATTGCAAAATGATTAAAAGTGTACGATTGGGAAGGGGGTTATCCATGTGTTACATAACAAGTTAGGGGGGTTAGACATTTTGTTACACAGTGTTACAACGGGGAGGGGAGAGTTAAAAAAATAAAGAATTTTTGTTACATAATACTTGAACGGCTCAGCTATGTAAAAAGTGAACAATGTAAAAGCAGATTATCATAGCTAATTATTCAAATATAATTATAAGTTTGAATGGACTTTAAAAATATGGCTTCTCTATAGCGAGTATAGGTCACAATCGAAACCACATTATTATTAGTACCTATTACTAGCTGGTCAGACTATGAATCTATTCTTAAAATCATGATTTTGGTGGAAGATTGAAAGCAGCCACTGCCTTTTTTCTTCTATACTGTATACTTCTGTAGGCGGTATAGGCGACCGTATGGCTGTGATTAGACAGTGTAAGTATAATCTCAAGACACTAACCTCCTTGCTTGACGTAAACAATGACAGGCATTTGCACGATTTGTGTAAAAGGCGGAGTTTTCACGCGCGTCACGCCCACTTTTTGCCGCGAGTATATTTATAAAGGAGCATTTCCAAGAAGTGTCGACTAGAGCGATCCCAATTTTGAAACAAATCACTGGATGCTTCATATAAGAAAATCCCCCCCCCCCTTCCCCAGATTCATTACAGTCATACTAAATCCATTGGTTGAACTAAGCAACAGAACAATTATATTCCAAAACGGCGATTTAATTAGAATGCAGTTTCACCAAGGTTTTTACTTTGTAGCTTATACAGGGTGATTCATTGAAGTTCGACCCACCTTTTACTTTCGACAGGCTTCAATACAAAGCTTTGGATTTTTTATATGTGTACATGGGTCTCATGAAAAATCTGGTAAACCAATTTTCTCTAACATTCACAAAGTTTTACAAGGTCATTTTATGTATATCTTTGCAATGGTTCGCGTTAGGACCCTAGTGTAAATTACAAAGTTGAAGCACGCCATGTAATTAGCATATACGTACCAAGTTTTGTCAATTTATAAACATCCTGCGAATTAATATGATTTTTTGAAATGGTTACTGGTAGTACAGACAGATAAACACATTATAATCCATGCAGGAAAGTACACAGAGCAGTTTTATGTAAGTTTTACATTTTCTGCAGAAATAGTAGTATACATTGTGCACATCTTTGTCAATAAAACCATATGTAAGGCTACCCAATGAACTGTTACTCATTGCTATCAATCAATGCAGAATACATAGCGTTTGATAATGTTGCATGTGTGCTGTCATTCAATAGCGGTCAAATGTTGTGTTAATCGTAGCTGCACAGATTGTATGTGTTGCTTCATACAATTTCTCTGCAGGAATCCCCTCCATAGGTGTGCGAATACAATTTTGCAGATCAATTATGTTATATGGTATCAAGTTTCTTCTCCAGCATTTCAGTTAACAAACAGTAATGAACATGTACAGTGTCTGACCCATTCTGTGTGCTTACCTGCATGGGTTATAATGGGCTCATCTGTGCTATCATTTCAAGAAATTACGAAATTCGGTACTTATATTATATGGTGAACTTCAACTTTGTAAATTACACTAGGGTCATAACGTGAGCCGTTTCAAAGATAGATGTAAATGAGCTTAAAGAATGCCGAATATAAGTGGAGGGGGGGGGGAAGTCGGACTTCACTGCATTACCCTGTTGTATATGCCTGCACTAAACATCCCTCGTGAAATATGTGCAATAATTTCTATCTAATTATGGCTAATAATTCACAAATTCTGGGGAACCAAAGATTATTAGTCGATTTTTAGGTTTTGCATATTGCAGAAACGTGCAATGCAACCATATGTCATAATGCATTTTGCATTGCAATCTCATTAATCGCATTCTTTAAATTGAAAGTCAACGTAAAACATTAATTGACTGCAGGGAGCTAACCTAATTAAATCTTTTAAGTCCATGATTTTTAAGTTGACAATGAACATCATATTAAATTAATGCAGAAGTTGCTGGGCTTATACGCTGCAATGACAAATACTCAGGGGCGTGTAATAATTTACTTAGCCCTATACTCACATATGGAGACGTAGGCCTTCGTCTTAAACTGGCAATCATGGTCACCTGCAGTTGCAGTAGTATCGAGGTTTAGAATGAAACGATGCCGATTTCAGCGGAAACACGAACACCAGTAATAAAATAGAAAACGCCGACGATTGTTTGACGTCACTGTGACGTCACTAGAGAGAAGACATGCCTGTGACGTACAGGCGCTTTGGTCTGTGCTTTTCGACCGCAGTAGACCTTGGCACAGTTGGATGAGGGCTTTTGTTCTTGGCGTTTATATGTTTGAAACGCCGAAAAATCGACCGACCCGCTGATGACGTCATACCACCGCCATCTGCCACTATTTCTGGCCAGGGCCCATTCTGCGATCTCTCAATTCTCTCGCATCCAACAGCTAGCAATTGGCTATACCCTAGGTTAAACAGTAGACTGCTATTTGCAGAACATGACTGAGGCTATATTTTTCAACGTCAAACTTGATACGAATACAAAAAAATGTCTGCAACACAGGAAACAAAATCTCTTTCCTCAACTCTTTTAAAAGATAGTTTTGAAATCTAAAGCATAGTTTTGCAAACGTGTTGCAATGCTGAGTGTGCATATTGGGTGCCAACTCTGACGACTCCCACACTACTTATGCACTTCATCTTCCAGAAAGTATCCTGTAGGCTAGCTACTAAAGCTCGTTCAATAAAAGGAGACACTCATCACAATGGCAAATTTTCCCTGTAGTCACGGGGTTTATTGAAAATGAACAGGTGAGCACTTAGTCAGTAATTTTTCATCACGTCTAAAGTTGTATTTGAACCTTGTTTCACGAATAGATCGAAATCCATGTTTCTTAAAAGAATTTAAAGACCATATTGCCCTGGTTTAATAATTTCTACCATTCAAACGGTAAATCCAATTTTGCAGTAGTAATAAACGAGACTTGTGAATTCTGACCCACAGATCCCAGCATCGCAATTCCATTTTAAGGCAATTAACAGCAACTAATGAAATACATCCCGGACATTTAGGAAATATTTTGCACAGTTGTTACAAGTAGTACAATAGTGCATGTTCACAGCATCACAATATCAATTACTGTATATGTAACTAACTGGACATGATTGGCTGAATTGCCTTTCACACCATTTCACGTCATTAAAACCAACCTCAAAGAAAGTAGTTCCTTGTTTAACGGAAAAGAATAATCCAATCAATTTAAAGGAGACCTGACACGGTTTTCTAAGGTACCCTGCAAATGGACTAACACAAAGTCTAACAGAGAATAAATACTATGAGTTCAAACGGAATCTCTGTGAACGCTAGTAAACAAAAGTTATTAACGATCGAAATCGGGCGAAACGGCAACGCCAATGCCATGCCCAGCCACACCTCCCATAGGGATTTGCAAGGATGATTGACGTGTGTGGAACTTCTGTGGTACCGCCGTGTTATAGGCATAGGAGACGACTAACGGTTATATCTCTGCAATCGCACAACTAATCGGACTCAAATTTTCTGTGTAATGTTTTATAGTATACCTGATAACTTGTGCCAAGTATTTGCGAAATCCGTTATACCTAAAGTATGACCCTGTCAGATCTCCTTTAAATGACAAAGGTGAAGGAAGATATATTGCAAATAAATATGGCATATACGAATACGATTCATCTTGGCCCGGGCAGGCTCACAGCAGATGCCTTTGCACAACCTGTCTAAGTTGACCAAATGTGGATATTTCTTAAACAACAAATAGACTTTCTAAAATTACATTTCAGTTTTTTCTTTAGCTTGCAACAATTGCGATATTTCTATTTCTATAGTGCCATTTGGCTTTTTCAAAAAACAAAACCGAAACCGCTTTCCTGGAATAAACCAAGGAGGTAAACATCAGAAGCTTTAAAATGAAAATAAAACGTGAACTTTGCAAAGTGTACCAGTCTTTTTACTATGCGTTTGAAAAAGCGACAAATTCTGCTCACAAATGGATTAAAAGTAAATCTTGATTGGCAGAATTTAACTATCTCATTTACCAGAAAAACAGGTACAATATTTATATTTGAGAATATAATGAAAAGTTGCAATTCGTATCTAATTATCTAATTACGTGTAGTACCTGCGTTAAGGCACCAAATATGAGTTTGGACCACTTTTCTCTTGGTGGCAAGTGGTCATTTTAAACAAGTTTCACATGTATTGCAATTTTTAAGGCACAATTTGGACGCTTAGATTTCCATTGTTTAAATAAGCAATGGCATTTTAGGAACTGCTTCACTGTTTTTAATTGTAATGGGGAGCTCCTGAAAAGTAAACATGAAATAGCAACGTACGAGAAATTTAAACATGTCAAACAGTTAACGCAGATGTGATTGACAGGTCCCTGCTGCACAGTTGCAGTAGAATGCTTATTTAGTTTTTCAAGAACATCTGCAACTGGAGCCGTCAATGCACTCCATTTTGAAAGACTAAATGCTCTTCATTTGCACAGCAGATCATATCTCTTTTACATTACCACACAAGTAGATCAATAACAAAATTAATATGAAATGAACAATATTAATTGACAGCAAGCAGTAGTGTTGATTTAGCATATCCCCTTTCAGGTATATTAAATTGATATATGAATAGTCGTGGATCGGCGGAAAGATATATGCAAAATATTATACAAAATAACAGGCAAAAGATATTATTGGGGTATAATCTTTGATCGGTCGGTTATTGCGTTACTACACTACATAAAGGAAAAACATCTTGCGAATTCGGAAGTATTCGGGTGGTGCAGATTGGTTGGCATACGAGACGACCTATAGTAGTGGGCACCAGAGTTGAGAATCGACGAGTGGTTAGATGCAGATGTACTCTCTAAACAGGGTACCAGTCCCAACGAGTGACGTCACTCACTATAATCACATAAATGATGCAGCAATTATAGTGATTATAGGTGGTACCCTGTTTGGAGAGTACATCTGCATCTAACCGTGACTCATCGACCCTCAACTCTGGTGCCCACTACAGTACAGTAAAATAATGGACTACAACGTTGGCTATCCGGAAACGTATTGCCAAACGTGACATTTTTAAAGACTAACTAATCTCGTCCTTCGCGTTAACTTTTAAATTGAAACTAGTTCTTTAAATGCAGCGGTTTAATGAAAAGTTAAAATTTCAATTTGATCAACAAAAACCCGAAATCCAAGCTAAACATTGTTGAAAACCGCAGCCAACTTCGCTATAAGTGCACTCATTTTAGGATCAAAACTTCTGTCAGATTCGGGTACAGATGTGAAAATACAGCTCATGCATGACCCTCAATGTGCCATAATTGACCTATCTCACGTACACCACAATTGGCTGAAACAATTTTCAAAATGACGTCATTATGTGAGAAAACTGGTTTTCTACCAACCAGATTACAGCTTTTCCCTCACTATGGCCCCCATTTTCCTCACTTTGGCCACCATATTGACAGTGGGAGGCGCTTAATGAAATTGGACAATTCAAGATATATATTATTCCCAAATCCAATAACTGGACCACTGCCTACTAATTAAAAAGGGGTTTGCTGCTAGCTGAGTAGACGACATTGTCCACGTTAGCAGAAAACTTGCACCCATTTAATTGGGTGCCTGTAATTCTGCTTGTGGACTCCGAGTTCGTAAGTGATGGGACCATAGTCAAATATTGAAAGAAAAACCGTGCTTCTGGATGACTTTGAACGTTACCTTCAGGGAGTTTGATTTTTGTACTAAAGAAATTGGAGTTGATGATCCAGCTACATGAAATTGTATGATGAACGATAGTTTGAAACGTTAATAATGGAGATTTTTGTTAAAAGGTTAATAATGAATGATTTTAGTATTATCTTGGTATTATCAAGAGTGTATGAAATCTTGCATTTGCATTTCATTTTGTTAAAATTCGCAACCTGCATGTTTGCAGTGCTGAGGAATATTCCGTGTATACTGTAGGCAAATGTGTTATTATTTGTAAGACGGTTTGAAGGTGTCGCTTGTTGTGTCGCAGATAATATGTATCGTATCGATGTATCGTATTGATATCACTTGTGTATCGTGTAACCAGCGCCACCTAGGTCTAACTCATTAAACATTACTGCTCTTTACCCCAAAGAAGTCACTCCAATCATGGAGGTTTATTATTATGGAGAGGCAAGCAGAGCACCATGGATGCAACCCGTGCTCAAAGGCGGCAGGTGGCGTTTTCGCAACGCCTTCTGGGTAAATTCCTGTCTTGGCGT
>JAQFZQ010002865.1:0-12377 GCA_034696005.1 Glomeris marginata | reverse complement strand
TGGTTGAACCACTACTCGACAACAGCAGTACATCAAGTTATGTCGATTTGCATGACAGAACAGTAGCAACAAATGACATTTCAGAAGAATCTGTGAGTGAAACCGACAGCTCGGATGAAGAAGACTGTAACCTGGTGGACAAAAAATATGTGCTGGTAGAAGTGGACTCACTTTTTAGATTATGCAATCAATGTGTAAATGGCACATGTAAGGCACCTTTGGTCTTCAAAGAAATGATTGCAAATGGTGCAACCACCACGATCCAAATGCAATGCACTGATGGACACGTTTCACATTGGAATTCATGCAGTACATTTTACAACAAAACCCCTGAACTACATTTGGATATAGCAGCATCTATTTTATATACTGAAAACACCTTTGAAAATATCAATGAATTTTGTGAACTGTTAGATTTGCAGTTCTTTTCAAGTCAAAGTTGCCACGAACTGCAACAACATTTATGCACTCAAAGCGTATTCGGCACTGATTTTGGTTGATTGCAACTTGTGTGTTCAAATTTAAAACAGATGAGTTATTTACAGTTGGATTTTATATTAAATTAAAATTGTTTACTGTTTTCAATACTATTGCAATTGAAGTAGGTGTATTCATTGTACGTACAACATAATGCTTCAGAACAATGGAACACTTGGAAAATTCTGATCAATTGATCAGCTGAAATGATTTGCTTGATCATGTGTATATTATTTGTTATGAACAAAATGGACACTGAAATTGTAGTCAAAAATTCACATAGTAAATGTAAAACAGATTTATTTTAAATTTGGTATTGCCGATGGTGACATCAATATACATGCAGCCTAGACCGGTAGCCTAGGCTACCGGTTTTATGCTATTCCATGAAATGTCACAACTCCCTTGGCAGATTGGCAAAATGAGTGATGCGTCCTTCTGTGCAAGGAAATAGTCCCACTTCAATTCTTCATTCCAAGTTTATTAATATTTAAGCGTTGCATTTCTTTATTGCCACATTTATATACTTTCAGCAGTTGAATAACATATCAAAATAATGTTTGGGTTTTATGGCTTCAAGACAGCCATTTGTTTACACATGATAAAATATTAAAATCTAATCTCCAAAATGCCCTGCAGGTTCTCACCTGTTAACGTCACCGACTAATAAAAAACGCCTGTACAGCGTTGCCTGTCAACCAATTGTGACTCACTTTCATCCCTCATCAAAAATGAAACGACAATTCCAAGTATTTTAGCATTAAATTCAACAAAAATATTCTTTAATCAGATGAGCTACTAATTAAGAAAATCAGAATATGCATGTATCCTGTTCTCCATCCTAAATCCCAAACTTTTGATTGCGGATCTGGTTTGGGAAAAGCAATGAACCGCAATGAACAGGTCAACGATCCGCATCCGTAATTTTGAAAACATGTTTCAACAAAGCTTTGACACGGTTTGATAATAACTCTAAAATATTAATACTTTTAAAAGAAAGCATATTCGAGTTCTATTACACTATAATATATATTTCAACTTGACGGACGTATTGCGGATCCTCTCCATGTCTGATCCGATCCGCATCAGTACTAATCTGCATCACGGCAATATCAAATGCGTAGTGCTGTTTGTGGGCAAGGTTTGGGTCCTATCTCCATCTGCGTCCTTCACCTAATATTTCTGAATGCTGCAACAGGAGCCTACCAATTGTAGTAGACTGCTAGAATGTCTCGGCACAGGAATGTTCGTAATATGAATTATGACGATGGTAAGTACACAAAACCTAAAACCGTGCAAATTGAATTCCGCTATTCGAAAAATATTGGGAAGACTAGTCCTTGCCTGAGTCTTGGTTAAAAACTTGGTTAAAATGGTTATCACGTTGGTAAAATGCTGCAATATTCTGAATAATGAACCTAGAATGAACTCTCAATTTATATAGAATACGACGGATACGATGATGTGTACGGAAGATCCGTTGAGGACGACCATTACTGTGTTTCACCTACTGCTGGTTTGTTAATGATTTTGTTATGACTGTTGCGATTGGACAGGTTGGCTATATATATTTATTTTATCATTTTTCCAGCTGAATTCATGTATGACCGGAGTAGCAAGACACACTCCATGTCAGCATTTATGGCAGCACATGGTGGTATAGCTGAAGAAGAACTAGAGCGAGAACCACGTAAAGTTCCACCTCAATGGCAGCAATTTCAATCCCAAGACCCAATAGAGCAAGGTGTATATTCGTAATTTTTGCTCCAAGTAGCACAATTTCGCCTAATGTCTGTACTAAATTGAACAATTAATACAACATAATATACTAAAAAAGGATTGTTCATGTTTTGGTGATTTTCAATAGCACCGATTGAATATATTGTGATATGAGAAAAAGTGCAGTTTACTTGGGTGTAATATTTACATTGCTGGAAATCGCTTTCTAAATCTGAAAATTAACCAAATACTACAAAGTTATGTTCATACACTCTTGGTTATGTTAATTGTTATAGGCTGCTCAATTATAGGGACTAGTAGGTCGAAGAAAGTGTGCTATTTGGATGTTAACGTGAGATTAGGAAGTCTTGATACTGAATTCTGATTTTTTTAACTTTTTTTATCATTCGAGCAGCCAAGATGACATCTTGTTTGCAAGAGATTCGTGGAATTGTAGGAAATTCTATCGCGGAACCAGCATTAATTGAAGCAATTGTCAAAAACAACTTTGACTTGGAGAGATCACTTGATGCTGTACTCAATTTGCAAGGAACCGACACAGATAAGGGTAATTCTATACTGTGGTAAATGTCTCCAAGATCAAGCACTGCTAATTAATGCTGATTTTTCCAATGTAAATGCTTCAAGCAGTACTTTATTTTGGAGTTGATTGTTATGTTCTTGAGAAATTAACATTTCCATGTCTTCTAGCAGATATCACACGGCCTGACAAGGAAAAACGAGATAAAGACACAACAAAAGGTGATTTTATCAAACTGTTAGGTGGGGAAATTTAGGGGGAAATGTATGGAGACTATAAAACATTCATCTAATAATTACAAAAGCTAAACTTTGAGCCTTTTTTTTTTCTTCTATTTCTTGGTGAACAACTGGTTCTTGCCGCCATCCTCTTGCTGCATTGTTTGGCGCCGGAAAGGTAAGATGAGGAATTCTCAGTCCGTAATTCCGCAGTGTGTAATGGGCCATCAGTATTGGATGACAAAGGGATTTCTAGAATAAACGAATCCCTGTCTAAGTTGCTCAAACGACCCAAACCATTCCCCATTTCAAAACCACAGCCTGCCTTATCTGTGCCTACATCGCTGGGATCATCCTTCGCAAACTTGGCGAAGAAACATTTGCAGAGTGCCCCAGTGCCCAAAAATATTTCCTCTCCGGAACAAAAATTTGTTAACTCTCCATCATCTTTAGCAGTTAAAATTAGTAATTTACACCTGAGAAATATATCGGAGTCCAATATGAAAGCAAATACAGAACAAAGTACAAATATGGAAATTGATTTAATGGTGGCACTGCGGCGTGAGGACAGTTCACCATCTCCTGTTTCCGCAAAAGAGGATGTTGCAGAAATGTCGCAGGAGAGTGGTCTGACTATTGAGTTGCCGCGCAGTGCTTTTGAAGTGACCAGGGCTGAAATGACAGCAGTGCCATTAAGGGAACAATCCCCGTTTGCCCAGGTCATCTCATGGCATCCACATGAAATCAGAAATCAAAATATAATAAGTTTTGATAATATCAGACCAGAGAAGGTCTTAATTGCACCAAGCCACAAACTGAAAGGTCCTATTGTGCGGTTTGATTTTTCGACACCGTCACCTGATAGGATCCGATTGAGAATGTGGCCCCATCCCAAGCAGAAGTGAAATTATGCAGTATTTGCACGATATAGCGGCATACACTTAACAATATTTTATACGGGTTTGCTATTTGAAACCTTTGCCATAATGTTTTAAATTTACACCAAATGTTTATTTGGACATGCATAGTTAAACTTTTTAAAGAGTCGTATAATACCTGTCCATCCATTATGTACAGTGAACAATAAACTACGAACAATCTTCTATATTGTGCCATTGTATTTCGATCAGTTTATGCAGGTGGTAACGAGACATGCGGCTTGACGAGCGAAGCCGGAGGTGCTTCGCACGTTGGACGTACGTCCAACGGGGACGTGGCAACTCGGAGTTACCCGTCTTCGAAACCACCTACCATTGGTTTCTTTTCTACACCTGAACCTGTTGGCTCAAAGCGAGTGAGTGTATTCCCTTTCCACGTGGAAGCATTTTAACTTTGATTTCTAGCGGTAAAAGCATGATACATGTATATATGCTGTTATATGAAGGATAAAGAAAATGAGAAGAAAGATTTGGATACCAAGGGAAAGGTTGCAGATACAGCTGAGGAAAGTCTTAAACAACTTACTCTAGCATCTGTGACTCCAACCAACAAACTCACTCCAAGGTGCGCAGTCATATATTGGAATGAATTGCATGTATAAGCACACTTGCTGGTGTTGACTATAGTTTTGCATGTTTAGAGGGAAAGAAGTTCCAAGCCGGCTAGATCCATGTGAAGAATACAAGAAGCTTCGAGGTGATTGCAAGAGCTCTCTGAACATGGTTGTGATAGGACACGTAGATGCCGGCAAGAGTACGTTGATGGGACATTTGCTGTTCCTTGTCGGCGCAGTCAACAAGAAAACTATGCACAAATACGAGCAAGAATCAAAGAAGATTGGCAAAGCTTCTTTTATGTTTGCTTGGGTGCTGGATGAAACTGGTGAAGAACGGTATAACCGTGCTATTTTGTTAACTTAATTGATTGTTCGAATATGATAACATGGGGTTAAACATTTCCAGATCACGCGGTGTGACCATGGATGTTGGGTACTCAAAGTTTGAAACTGCTTCGAAGCTAGTGACACTCTTGGACGCCCCTGGACACAAAGATTTCATACCCAATATGATAACTGGCGCAGCCCAAGCGGATGTTGCGGTCCTCGTGGTGGATGCAACTAGAGGAGAGTTTGAGACTGGCTTTGAGGCTGGAGGACAAACCAGGGAGCACGCGCTTCTTGTAAGATCTTTAGGTAGGTTGATCAAGGAAAGCCTTGTTGCAACAAATGAGTATAAGTGAACATGATTACAGGTGTAGCGCAAATAATAGTTGCTGTCAACAAACTGGACACTGTGAATTGGTCGCAAGATAGATACAAAGAAATAGTTACCAAGTTGAGCCTGTTTTTGAGACAGGCAGGCTACAAGGACGATGATGTGAATTTTGTCCCGTGCAGCGGCTTAACTGGAGAGAATCTCACAGAATCACCAAAAGAAGAGGCTTTGATGAAATGGTACTCTGGCCCTAATTTGCTCCAACGCGTGGGTACGTTATGAAAAATGTTACTCAAAATAGAGATGTAATTTTATGATGGATCCTATTGCAGATAATTTTAGATCCCCGGATCGTCCTGTTGACAAACCTTTCCGATTATCCATCTGTGATGTGTTCAAAGGACAGGGGACTAGTTTCTGTGTGTCCGGGAAAATGGAGACTGGATGCATTCGCAATGGGGATAAGGTGGCCATCATGCCACTAGGGGAAGTTGCACAAGTGAAGGGTATTTATTTATATGTGTTGTGCATATAATAAAGTACATTCCAGAATCTGGAAAATGTTGAGGCTTATTTAAGAATAATGTCAATGTGGTTGTTATAGGTATTCTGACTGATGAAATCTCTGTACCTAGCGCCTTTGCAGGTGACCAAGTTACGGTCACTTTGAGTGGTGTAGATATGGCCAATGTAACTGTGGGATGTGTTCTGTGCGATTCTGTTAATCCCATCAAAGTATGCACTAGATTTCAAGCCAGAATTGTAATGTTCAACGTTGATGTCCCAGTCACCAAAGGTTTTCCAGTGAGAATTTGTGATTCGTGATTTTGCTTGCAATCTGTGATAATGTGTTAAAAAGTTATTTCATTTCAGGTTGTCATCCATTACCAGTCTCTTAGTGAACCTGGTGTGATTAAGAGACTGATTAGTCAGTTGCATAAGACAACTGGCGAAGTAATTAAAAAGAAACCCAGGTTAAATGATGTTATTTTTCGAGTGAATTTCCTGTAAAATATCTCATAATGAAATTGTGTTCAGGTGTCTTGGAAAGCATGCAAATGCCATTATTGAGCTAGAATGTTCTCGGCCACTATGCCTAGAAGTCTACAAGGACATCAAAGAACTGGGACGTTTCATGCTGAGGTCCGGAGGTTCCACAATTGCTGCGGGTCTTGTCACTGAAGTACGTTGTGAAGTACTTTAAAAGTTTTGTATCTAATGGTAATTTTCTCAAATTTTTCCTTTCTGTAGATCTTATCCTAACTGAGTTCATTATGAAGATTATTCTCAGAGATGCTCGTGGTTTTGAAGTATCATTAAATAAATTATTGACGGACAGTTGTTATGTAATTTCTTTGCGGACAGTGACACGTGGCACCTTCACTGTTGTACTTTCATTACCTTTGTGGTTCATTGCCCAGAGGAAAGTTGCTCTTCCTACTCCCACACTCAACAGTAAATTTTATGACAACCACGCTTCATAGATCCTTAATTTTGTTATGTTGCTGAGTTGACAAGATGAGTGAAACATTTGACTGGAGGTGATATTTTAGTTTTCTTGTGCATCAGTATTGTCAGTTTGCTTTTGTATAGTAGAAATGAGGACCACAGAAAGAATAATATGGACCATCAGTGTGAGCGCATCGACACTTATTTTTATAATAATGTTAAAAAGCTCATCCAGGAATGTTGCTAGCACCATCATGATGGTTCCTAAGGGATGGACCAAGTTAAATGCTTTTATACCGTCGGTATCCGATATTGAAACACTTTTGACTAATCGGTCAGCTTACCGTCGTCATGATAACCAGGAACGTAAAATTGCAGGTTGTAATAATATTAATGTCGATTAGATTAATGACATTCTGTGAATTTGTTTTGACTACAGGGACCAATTAGGTTTATGGAAGGTTACAATAACCCTTGCTGGCATGAGAAGTTCACGGCTCGCCATGTCCACATGGTCAGTAAAAATGCATACAAGCGGTTTAATGGAGGAAAGCGACTGCTGCAAGGTCTGAAACGGCTGTCAACTGTGTATGGAAATATGTTGCTTGCAAACATAACAGAGAGGTATAACATCTTGTAATGTTTGGTAAATTATTGTTTAAAATGCCTTCTATATGCCACATTGTTATACAAATTTCTGATTTGCGTTGTAAGTGCTGTGTAGTTTGATTGTGTCATTATTAGGTACAATATTTAACCTGCGTTAGGTTTTTAAGTGAAGTTCTAACTCAGAACTGCATAAACTTTAGGATTCGTTGTCTACCCTATTTCCACGTGATTGGCCTATCCAAGTGTGGCACATCGGATCTATTTACACGGTTGTCAAACCACCCTCAAGTGCTTACGGGATTCATCAAGGAACCAAACTGGTGGTCACATTTCAGATTCGGTATGTTGGAAATTTGTAATATAGTGGTGTGTATTTTTAAAAATTAAATGTTCACCTTTACGTAACATGATATAGCAACAAAACATCCAGCATCGTTTGCAGACTTGGTTGACATCTACGGAGAAGCTGCTCTGGAGGTTGCAAATAACAAAGCCATGTGTCCCAAATGCGATCAGATGATAATAGGTATTTCAGTAATTCATAGATGAAAGTTGTCGTATTAATCTGCAGAACTTTGCTGTATATTGTGTCGGTTTGAGGTGATGGCAGTGTGAAAACCCTTTGGAAAAGCGGTCTTTGGATGAGGCATTTTTACAATGGATCCGGTCATTATGCTGACCACGCAGAAACTTTAGCGAATTTCCTCAACTGGGTTCAACCGGATGCCAAGCTAATTGTCATCATGCGGAACCCCACTGACAGGTAACAATTAGGTGTTATATGGAAAATAAAAATTTTTGTATTTAGAAATCAAGAAGTGGTTAGCAAGTTTTTTCTCTAAATTTTGCAAATGTTAACTCTGTAGTTAATTTTAATCACTGATTTTTCCGGATTTTTCAGGCTGTTCTCTGACTACTTATTCTTAATGCGTCTCCAGCCTGTTGTTCCTTCGCAATCGGATTTTCATGACAAGACAGTATTTGCCATAGAAGAGTTCATGAAATGCACTGATTTATATTCTGAACGACATTGCGTTTATGATGTCGACTTCACCAATCGACTGGATGTAAGTGCAATTGTATTTATTATAGTACGTGTTTTATATGTGCGTGTGAAGGAAATAAATTTCTTGATACACAAAATATACTTAATTTAATTAAATGCCATATCGGATGTCGGTATTCGATTTCATGTGTTTCAGAATTAAATTATATTTTATTATCTATTTTTTACTTAATTGCAAGGTTCGACTTCACGTTGGCTTGTATGAAGTTTTCCTCAACGACTGGCTGACTGTGTTCCAAAAAAGTAGCTTTCATTTTATTCGGATGGAAGATTATGCTGCAAACACACTGTTGGAGCTGAAGAGGGCAACCCGATTCCTCGGATTGAGTATATATTCCTTTGCAGTTTTACCTCTTGGTTTTACCTAATATTTCAACATCTTATTCAATGGAAATGCGTTGCATAATAACATTCTTGTTTCAGGAGAATTGTCTGAACATGAATGGCAAGCGGTGACCTCTGATGACATCCAAAACAAAGGTCGGAACAATATTGGACCCATGTGGAATGAAACCCGCAAGTTGTTAGATGATTTCTATAGGAAACACAATAAAAAGTTGGCGGCTCTTCTGGGGAACAAAAGCTTCCTCTGGGATGAGTGCTAAATAGTCCTTCAGTTGAAACCAGTTATTTCCTTACTTTGGATCACACTTCCGGGTTCGTTAAAACATCTTTCTAAAACCAAGAGCTAAACCTGCTGTGCAGCAATGAAACTTCATCCTTATAATGACATCACCAAATGATCTGGTGTCTGACACACAGGTGCTAGTTAATTAAATTCAACCACTCTTCCCCCTGCATAGCGTTACTAGAACCCCAGGCATCTACCTTTTGAGGATATACCATGACATTGGTTATCTTGCTGTCAGACTACAATCATGTCTGACCATCAGAGAGGGTTATTCAACAGAAAGACATTCTTCTTGTTGATTTTCGCCGTTTTAGGATTCCTCTGTGCTTACACACTGTTTGGTAACCCTCAGCTGAACACCACACACCCACATCAACACTTGCCTAGCAAGAGACAAGAGCCTTTTGTACATATTCAAGAGCCGGACATCAAACCCGAGGTCTTTTGGAGGGAACACGTAGAAAATCGTTTAAGTTTTCGGGTGTGTTGACAACTAATGGGTTTAAAGGTGAGTGATAGCTATATAGTTATAAAAGTAATGCGAAATCCTTACCTAGGTGCCAATTGAATATGACCATCGGTTCAAGAGCCCTTGTTGGCATGAGCATCTTGACTACAGTGACGTTCATAGAGTGGAAGACAGTCATTACTTAAACATGACAGTTATTCGGCCATATATACAATACAAAATAAATAATATTGCCAGAACATACAAGGACTTGTTACTGAGAAACATTACCACAGTGTAAGCCAATTAACCTTTTTAAGTTGTAGAATCTAAATATCCTTTATTGTGAATATAGTTTTAATTATTTTTTTACAGAACTCGTTGCTTACCCCATTTCCATATAATTGGGCAAGGGAAATGTGGTACAACAGATCTATATGGCCGTTTGATGAGGCACCCTCAGGTGGTCATGGGAGCCTTGAAGGAAGCCAATTGGTGGAGCCATTCCAGTGCAGGTAAGACCGTTTTGATTAACATCGAGATAAAAACAAAACCAGTAAATTGTAGTAATTGTGGAGCTGTTATTGATATCACAAGGTGCATACAAGAAGTTACTTCGACCTGGAAGCGTATCATTTAACTCCTTTGTGGACCTCTTTGGACTCGCAGCACTCGAAGCAAGCACGGGGTCTTCAGAGACTTGCGGTTGCAAGAGCAGAAATGGGACCATTTCTAATAATGCTTGTCAGTCACTTGCTATCGGTGAGAAATTTGAATGTAACAAATACATTTACGAGTTGTAACATATTCTAATCGAAATTATTTTCGTTCTTGTCACAATGTACTCGTCAAATGTTAATCATTTTCGGACTATTACACTGCATGGTTGATAAAAAGTCCTATTCGCTCATTTTTAATGTACTAATGGAAGCAAAATGAGCGAATAGGGCTTTTTTCCACCCTGCATGTAAAACTATTGGATATTAATTTTATAGGTGATGGAAGTATTGAAACCCTGTGGAGTCCATTGCCGGCATCGACGCAACTTCCACCCTTATCCACAATTGCGCACTTCATGAAATGGGTACTTCCCAATGCTAAACTGATAGTTATTTTACGTGACCCAACTGCAAGGTACAGTGTATATTATATACAATATTTTAAAAACGATATATATCAAGGATTTTGGAGTTGATTTTACTTATTTTCAACGTAAAATTGCAGGTTATACTCGCATTTCCGCTTTGCTGATCGGTCTGGAAGTCTGAATCAGACTGATTTCCATTATAGAGTAGTTCATGCTATCCGCAAGTTCAGATCATGTCTTCGTGACCATTCTGAACAATTCTGTGCATACAGTGCATCTACTTGGTATAGTATGAAGGTACACAACATTATCTGGTGTGTATAGGGGAACAATTCCCTACCGTAGAAATTAATTTGTGATGAATGTTATATGGTAGGTCAGGCTTCATTTGGGGCTTTATGCAATTTATCTGAAAGATTGGCTACAAGTTTACGATCGACGAAACATGTTCATCATTAGAACAGAGGATTACGCTTCAAATGAGAAGGCGACACTTCATCAGCTGTATAATTTTCTGGAAATTTGTCAGTTTATTTTCTTTTAAAAATGAAGTTGTATATTCTTTGTAAACTTACCTAAATGCGAATTTGTTTATTTGGTACCAGGTGAACCTAACGAAGATGAAGAAGATTTTATTTTAGAGAAGCCCATTGGAAATCCTGGAAAACGAAATATTGGTCCCATGTGGGACAAAACAAAAAAGCTGCTGGATGGATTCTACAAGAGGTACAACAAACAACTAGCTATTCTTCTCCGTGACAAAAGATTTCTTTGGAATGATACGTGAATGGGGAGTTAAATTATGACACAAAACTGCATATACTCTTGATTATACTGATTATGTATGAATTTCTGCACCATCAGTAACAACACTCTATCCTTAAAGTAAAAAGCCATGTTAATGAAACGCTATTTGTGCTTAGATGTTTTATTTTTTAAAGCACAACAATGAACGATGTCATCTGTAAAACATGTTTTGTGGAATATGTTTGAGGCAATGAATCAAAAAATGGCACTGCTGCCCTTATAAAAACAAATTTTGTGGCCTTGGGCAAAACAAAACTGCTTCCTATAAGGCTATAAGGGAACTGCCCTTATAAGGGGTGCCTTTATATAGTGTGCAATTACATAGGAAATATCATGGGGAGATAAAAACCGTACTCTATATGGGAATGGCCTTATACAGGGAGCTGTTATAGAGAGATTCCACTATACGTATAGTGGAATCTCTCTGTAACGGCTGGATGGTACTAAGGTCTATCATGTTGATTTAACAGAGGAATGGTTAGAGATAGCCGGAGATAGCTTTGCTAAAGTTGAACAAGTGAACAGGAAGTAGCTGGTGAGGATTCCAAAAATCATTTGGCACATGACCTTGCACCCCAGCTTCAAGGTCAAACAGATTCCAACTTTGTCGATCAGCTGTTGCGTTAGGTGGGTAGTGTAAACATTGGTGTAAATTACAAAAACCAAGCTCAACGTTATCGTGAACTGGTTGCTGAAAACATATTACAACAGAACATATTGCAACAGAATACTATCCATGATCATGTTGCGCTTCACTGCAACACATCCCTGTTTGTGTGGCGAACTCGCTGTTCAGGGGCAGCAGCATATCACTAAAATTTTACCATCAATTTGTAATATGTTTTCAGCAACATGTTCACGCGATAACGTACGTTGGCTTGGTTTTTGTAATTTACACTAAAGTTGGAATCTGTTTGACCTTGAAGCTGGGGTGCAAGGTCATGCACCATATGGTTTTTGGAATCCTCACCAGCTAGCTAGGTACTTCCTTATTTACTTGTTCAACTTTGTTAGCAAAGATATCTCTAACCATTGCTCTAACCATTCCACTGTTCTATCAACATAATCGGACTTTTGTACCACCCTGTATATTATCCCTGTTGGAAATACCACCACAGACCACCACACCATAACACACCACGTGTGGTGGTCATGCCAAAAAAATTCAGTAA